>CAJFCJ010000183.1:21579-38244 GCA_904063045.1 Dimorphilus gyrociliatus
AAGCATTTATGATCCCCTTGGACTAATAAACATTGTGACTAGCAAATTAAGGCTCACATTTTCACAACTCAGCAAAGGCATGAGCCATTGGAAAGAGGAAATATCAGAAGAGAAGAGAAGAGACTGGAACACAATAGTAGCCAGGTTGCCTGGACAATTAAATATAGCTCACTATGCCGGGAGCTCCAAAGGGTACCACATCTACACAGACGCCTCAGATACAATGTTGGGAGTGGCAATCTACTCATATGCTAATGGAACCGAAATGATACTGAGGTCAAAGGCCTTGATGGCTAGACCAGCCATGAAAACAATGCCAAGGCGTGAGCTGGCTGCAGCATTACAAGGGGTGAGATTGGCACTGGAGGTGAGAACAGGGGTGGCGAGAAGGCCTGCCCTATTTATGACAGACTCGGAAGTGGTACTGAGGTACATCAAGAATGACGAAATCCCAATGGAAAAGTATGCACGAACGAGGGTACTGGAGATACGGCAGTACACAGACCCAGATCAGTGGCACCATGCAAAGAGCGAAAATAACCCAGCAGATTGGTTAACTAAAATACCAGTAAAATTCAACCAGGAAAAGTATGACAAATGTTCAAAGAGAGAAATAACAATGACACAACAAGGACAGCCATGCAAGGTACTATTGCTGAAAAAACCAGCTGATAATGAGCAGGACTTTGCAAAGTTCTTATCCCAGAGAGCGGGGAAGGAGCTGACCAATGTAAATGACGTCAACCTGGAAGTAGAGAAAGCCATATGCGAAGCTCAAATGGAGATAAACCCAAAAAGACTGGCAAAATATGTGATAACAAGGGGACAGGACGGAATGAGAATCCAACTCCGATGACTGGGGAAGAAGGAGAGCTACCTTGAGAACCCTAGGATCTTGGATGGAAAGTCGACGATTGGAAAATTGATGGTGAAAAGGATTCATGAGGAAAACTGCCACGCTCCCCTGGCTAGAATGAGAGTAATCTTAAGGGAGACCTATTGGCGTGTGGGAGGTAGTAGTTAAGGCAGCTAAATATTTGGCCAAACCATATCTACACAATTGCTGGTCTCACCAGAAATGGCAGACACTGTGGTCGCTAGTAGAGAAGGTAATAAACGATAAGCCATTACAGCAGATGACCCTGACCAGATATTGGTAACACCCAATTTACTAAAGAAGAGACAACGGGAGCTATGTTGGAATGAAAGCAAATGGAGTCAGAAGTGTTGGAACGAGATACAGCGACAATGGAAAAGGATCTACCTGCAAGAGCTGGTCAGACAACAGCAGAGAACGAAGGGAGGAAGAAAGCTGCAAGTCAGAGACAAGGTCCTAGTCACTGACAAACAAAAAGCTAGGCATAGATGGGTGACTGGAGTACTAACAGAAATCATACCTAGTCATGATGGAGCCACGAGAAAGTGCAAGTTGAATACAGCAAGGGGCCCACTTATCAGGGCTGCTGATTTTATTTACAAAAGGTAAATAAATAATTTTTTTTAGTGATATATCTATTTTTAAATTGCTCATTTGATTTGGAACAATGGCTATATAAAAATTATCAGTACCATCTTCACTCTCATTGATTATATTCAATGTTTGAAGGTATTCCATATAGAGAGCTTCCATGAGAATAGCTGGAATCACAGTATCACATATTGTTAAATATTTTAGCAAGTTGGGAGATCTTCCATCAAGATAACCCTTCTTATCCAATAAAGAATGGCTATTGTTGATAAAAGTAACATTGGCAATTCCCAATGATCTTACTCTTCGAGTACACATTAAGCATTTCATCATAATGTGTAACCCTAATTGAATATTACACACCTCAATTATGTTGATGAAGTCTATATATAAATGTTGAGAGAGGTATGATGTTAAATTCAACTCTTCTTTCTTTAAATTCTCACCATTTCCACTTTTATATAAAATCTCTATGCTTTCAATAGCATCAAAGAAATCCAAAATGTTTAATTCGTTTAATTGTTTACGTTTTGAATAAAACATTTGATTAAAATCCAATATTTCTAATATTTGTAATAAAATTGGAGAAGGAATTTCAATTTTCACATTCTCCAACCATTTACAAATTTTTTTCAGATTTTTCCTTATAATCCTTAGACTGGCTTCTTTTAGAGAAGCCATTTTAAACCTTAAATTATGGTAAACAACGTCAATAATTTTATCGAAATAACAAGGATTTGAGCAAAATATCTATGTTGTTTTAAAGTTTAACTCTTTCTATACTGTCTGCTAATATGTTAACAGAGGTTGTTGTTAGGTTGCACATTAATAAACAGTATAGACAATATGTTTTAGCCACCTGGAAAAATTTTTATATTTTTTAAAGTGCTATACTGTATATTGTATAAGAATCATTGAGAGCCTATTTGACAGTTTAACTAGTCTTCTAAAAAATTTCAACTTCAGTTCAAAGTTTTCATAAATAAGTAATAGGATAATATATATTTCCTGTCAAGGTATCGCTAAATCACGGATGAGAAAGTTTGTAAATCATATAGGCATGTAGTCGATATTATATTATATTATTTTATTATATGCCTACGTACCAACTCAATGTGTGTCTTTTGAAAGTTAAGGATTATCAAGAAATTTAGGTTCTAAAAAATATTTAAATTATAAACAGGATTAACCCTCTCTTACTTCTAACCCAGAACTTGAATTCAAAAAATGTTTAAACTAACTCTATCATAGCTTTAGACGTAACTTTGAACAGTTATGGTATGTCTTTTAATCAGGTAGTAACACTTGTAATTGCCAAAAGGGTATTAAGCATACTCACATGTTTTTAAAAAGATATTTGTTATTGTGTATCCCAATGAAATTTAATACAGAAAGCAGTATTTATGCTGTTTAACAGATGTAAGAGACTTGAAATTTTCATCATTTCTATCATAGCAATCAGAATGTTTATGATGATAATAGCATATTCAAAAATTCAAAGGCGTTGGTAACCAGTTACAAATGTATCAACACAATGTTGTTGTCAAAAATATCAAGTGAAGGCAATTGGGTCAAAAATATTTCAGCTTCCATTTCCGGTTATATTTTTTTAGTGAAAGAAAGATTGTTTATTGTTTTTTCACTCAACCATATATAATTTGATGTCTGAGCGATATAGAGGAATTTTTCCAACTTTTCAAATTTCTAACACAATGTTCTTTTACATTTTCTTGTAAACATGAAATTATTGCGAAATATATAAGAATTTATTCTTCTAGTGGGCTATTTTCAATTTGAAATTGTTATGTAATAAGTATTGAAAAAGTTGAGGATATAAAGAAAGGTATGGAAAATTAATTAAAAAAATATTTCTCTTTTTTTGTTTACTAGACACTGTAGAATTAAAATTTAAAAATAGAATAATGAATGTTTGACTATACTTTTTGAACATGTGACCTATTTACTGTTCAATTTTAGGAGCAACTTTATCATTTTCATTATTTTTTGAACTATTATCTTTTTATAACAATTGAACTTGTAGACAGCAGTATAAGATAAAAGATCAATAAAGCTAAGCAATAAAGCAGACTATATCCTTAAAATTGTTTCCATTTTTGCGATGTCCATAAACTAGGCTGCCTATGTTTTCGAAGTAATCGATAATACTAATTTCGTTACTAGGCAAAAATGTCTGTCTGCTCACTAAAACTGATTTCCTTAAGGATAATTTGTGATAATTTAACGTTTTTCAGAAATTGGTGTCATAGGAACTGTTATAAGTTACCTAAGAAAATCGGAAGTCTAATTTATGGATACTGCATAAACATAGTAGATCCTTTCAAAGCAGAGGATTTAGAATTTTTCTCAAGTGATTTATTTCAATTGGATGAAATTATATTGGAAAATCACAAATTTACACAAATCAAGAATTTCAATTTCGTCTCCAATCATCCAATAGAATTATTAGTATTAAGAAAATTTCCAATAGATAAAATACTTTCAATACCGTTGTTGAACACTACTCTGCAAACTCTTGTACTCGATGAATTAGATTTTTCGTTAGGTGACTGTAAAAAATTATCAAATATGTTAATCAATATGAAATCTCTGCAATCTTTTTCATTAATTGGATCATTGGACTTTGAAGTTGATCTAGAACTATTATTGAATAGTTTACGAAGTTCGGCATCTTCTTTAAAGATGCTCAAATTTCGAAATATTCATATTAAAGATCGAGAAACAATAAATATCTATGACTTTTTTAAAGAGTGTAATTCTTTAAAAGAGATTGATTTTTGCATATTCAACAATAAGAATAGGGAAAATATTTTTAAAAGTGTCTTTACAGGGTTAAAATTGTCTGCATCATCTTTGGTTAAAGTCACCTTTACTGATATGTTCTTCAATGAAATGGAATGCTCATACTTGTCAGATTTATTGCATTGCTGTAGTTTACTGCAAGAGGCAACCCTTTTCTGCTTTGCTTCTTGTGGAGAAAGTTTTGAGAAGGTTTGTAAAGCATTGGAGTCATCTTCTTCTTGTCTTCGTAAACTCTTTATGGAGGTGGGTGTTTTGGAAGAAAAAGAGTGCTATCCTCTAATAAGATTACTGAAAAAATGTTCTTTGATAGAGTTATCGTTGGTTTTTAAAGAAGATTTTAGAGACATATTTGAAGAAATTTACAACATAGCCCAATCTTATCGCTCATTATCGCAAATTGAAATAAGGCATATAGTAACTCTAGGAATGGAAGTGACCTATGTTGTCTTCAACACCGAAATATTAAAGAAATACAACTGTTTGAAAGAAATAAATTTTACTGAATGGGATATGTTAGAAGTTGACTTGCCTCAAGCTCTCGATTGTTACAGACCATCATCCAAATATATAATAAAGATAGATTTTGGTCTTTGTATTTCGTACGATGACAGTGTCTTATTTGGAAAATTTTTAGGTGAATGTACATCATTGAAAGAGTTTCGCCTACACCGCTGGAAATCATATAAGATAGACTTGAATGCAATATTTAATGGATTAATTCCATCGTCAAAATCATTAAGGAAACTATTCCTATCAAAGTGCTATATGGAAAAAGATGATATTTTGAGTTTAGGACGATTATTAAGAAAGTGTAACTCGTTAACGGAAATTGATTTAAGCCAAAATGAGAATATGTGTGAAGAATTTAAAGAAATATGCATAGGTTTAAATTTTTCTTCAAATACTCTGGCATCAATTAATCTCTCTCATTGTTCGCTAACTCAGCAGCAACTTGTGTGGTTAGGAGGATTGGAGAAAATATGCAAGAAATAGACATTTGTTCATTTTAACACAAACTTTTACAGTATGAAAGAAGAATCGTTATGGTCATAATTACTATAATCAAAATCTTATTGTTCGAAATGTCGTAATGTTATTGTGAAGTTTTTGAACTATCATAGGCTTAAAGAAGCATTAAGCAACAAGTTCAACTATATATCAATCTATTACTGTTAAGTAACTGTTCAAAATATATTTTATAATAAAAATTATCATTCTCACTTATATAAATTTGTTTGTCAAATTTAAATCCATTACCTTTAAATTACCTAAGCCAAGCATACCAGGATGGCCGAGTGGTTAAGGCGTTGGACTTAAGATCCAATGGACGAATGTCCGCGTGGGTTCGAACCCCACTTCTGGTATATTTTTATAATTCTAAGCATAATAATTTTTTTTGTGTTGTTTTTTATTTTTTTAATAAAATATAGCATAAGTAAAACAAACTACGAAATGACAAACATAATATTTAAACTACTCAACAAATTTCTTTGTTTAGCGAACATCTCAGCATTTAATATTTACTTATATCAAACATTTTTTCAGTTTGTCGCTTTTGTAATAGTTTCTTTAGAAATGTTCCTAAACTACAAACATCATCTATTCTCATTTTAGCTGTACATAGATGAATTTTGCTTAAAGATAGATAATAATTCATTTCATTTTTCTCTTCCTTAAGAATAAGACAATTGAAAGAAATCAAAATTTCCATTTAATTCATTTCGTAAAAAACCCCTCCCCCCCAGATATTACTTACTTTTTTAAATACGTTATTAAAGTCAATCTTTCCATCGAAGCCAATTTTAAAATTATGACAGAATTTTAAAGCTTTAGCAATTTGTTTAGTGATAGATAAGAGAAGATTAACGGAAGAGAAATCATATTCATTATTTAAATTTTCGCAAGATTCTTGATAATATTCACAAATTGTATGATGATTTTTCATATTTTTTAAAAAGTTAGTAACTATAGAAGAAGTAAAAAAAAATGGATTAAATAAAATAATTGAATGAAAAATATATTTTCAAACTATTCACATTGCAACACTTGAAAATTTTCACATTTCTGCAATTCCAATTTACTGTTGAAAAAATTCAAACAAGAAATTTAACCTCTGTTTTAGTTTGAACAGAAAACGTCCATTCAATTGATTGATTGTTTACAGAAAATGATATGAATGGACGCTTTCTGTCAAATGAACGCTATTCAAGTATTACAGCTCTTCTTGTCGACTTTTCCTCTTATTTTGTAGATACATTTTTACATCCATCCATGTGTACAGTACTGGATTTATTACGGAGTTTAATGGTAAAATAATTACGACAAGTGCAGAGTAGACTTCCTTTTTAATTGTTAATGACGAAAACACGGAATATATGCCTAGAAAAAAATCAAGAAATTGATATATTTTAGCAAGAAGACGAACAAACCTAATATTGAAATAGGAAATGAGCAGCATATATTCGTTGAAACGATTAGAAAAGTTTTAAAAATTAGTCTCCTTTGTCTAGTTTCAAATCTTTTCTTTTCAACTAAATGTTTGGTATGGAGAGTTTTCTTCCAAATTGCAACATACAGAATTAAAATCAATAAGCAAACTATTGAAATAAATACTCCAAATACTAAAAATGATAGAAACCATCCCTCAACCTTTTCACTTGTGATATGCAAAGAAAAACAAACTGGATTTCTTGAGTAGTAGTTCTTTTTTTTTAAAAAGAAAAAGAAAAACTAATTAACTACAAGTTAAGAAAACTGGAATGATAAATTCAGATAAAATGGGTCTCTTAAATTATAAAATTCTCCTTCTTTTTAACTTGAACAGTCAACTTACACCCATTTTAGATGAATAGCGAAACGGACCAATAGTTACATTATATATTATCGATGGTAAAACTGATATTATTCCAGAACATACTAACATAATAAAAACGTAAATAATTGAAAGTTTCTGTTCAAATAGATTTAGAAATGGATAAATAATTTTCTGGAATCTTTCAAATGTAATCAACGCTAAGCTTAATACAGAAATTAAGATTATCCAACTGCAAAATATACCCAAAAAGGTACAAGCAAAACTATTTCTCCATGCGTAATCGTTTTCAATATAATTCCCTCTGTATTTCAAATCAATAGTACCAACTGATAAAAGATAAACCGACATTCCAAAGTCAGCGAATGACAAACTTAAATGGAAATAGTTTACTTCCTTTGGTGAAAAGAAAATTCGAAATAGTATGGTTATAATATTTTCTGAAAACGCTAAAAAGCATAAAATCCATAAAGCGAATCTAATGAAATTCGAGTGAAACAAATCAGAACAGGAATTGAATTTTGAATGTTTTGGTTGGCATTTCTTTATATTTCTGGAAAATTTCCAAGAGAAACAACATAGTGTAAAATATTTACTATACATTTCTTTTAAATTTGTTAAGGGTTTCATCAAATTCGCTCCATGCATTAATGGGATTTTTGATTGTTTTAAAGAAAAAATCTCCAAGTTTATTAGCGATGTTAAAGAATCCTTTGAAATTGTTTTTATAGAACAACTGTCGATTGTTAAATTTTTTAGCATGATTAAATTTGAGAATAACGATCTTTTCAAATATTTTATATTGGTGGACGATAAATCAATTGATTGTAAATGCTTTTGCAGTTTAAATGAAAATGATTTAGATATTATCAAATGGCTAAAACTAAAGTTAATGTGTTGTAAATTCAATAATTTCTCATTTAATATGTTTGTCAAGACAATTCGGTTAAATTGCAAATTCAATACAACTACATTCGGAAATGAAGATGGTATTGATATATTTTTTAAATGGCTGTTCGTAATTGTTAGATAAGTTATTGAAATGTATTTCGCCAAAGTCTGTTTGTCACTCACACCATTCATAGAAAATCTCTTGATATTAGTTGACAATTCATTACTCACATGGAAAATTTGTTTATCATAGCGACAACTGATTATATAATTTAATGAGCATTTGCATCTTGCTGGACAACTGCTATTCAATAAACCGCAATACAATTCATCGCTACCTTTGCGACAATCAACAATTCCATTGCAAACACTTTTCAGTTGGATGTAATGTCTATCGAATTTGCATTTAAAATAGCCCTTTGGTCGGAAATTTTCTGAGGGTGATAGCGCCATTAATGTGACTGATTAGCAGTGGAAATAAAGATGTTTATTAACCACAATTAATTTCATCATCTAAATTCGAACAATGAACAATGCCATCACAAACTTGTTGAATTGATATACAATATGACGCCCCTTTACAGAGATATTCTCCAAAATTGCATTTTGACAGCTTACATCCTTCCAACTCATTAAAAGGTGAATGGGCTTTTGTTAGCATATAATCCATTGAATTGTATTGAAGTCTACATTGATAGGCCGTTCGATTCGGTTTTGGTTTGTCAAATTTGCATACACTTTTGTGGCCGTAAGCCTTAATTTTTTTAGAACATTGGCTGTGAACTTCGTCCGTTTCATCTTTGCAATTCACTTGAAAGTCGCAAGCGAAACTGTATGGAATACATTTATCGTCGCAGAACATTTGAAAATCTTTACGGCATTCTGAAAGATATTGAAACTAAAGAAAAAGTAATTAGAGTTATTTTTTGCGCAGGACTTTGTTTTTTCCCATTCGAAGACGTGTATGACAAACAATTTTCATCACTTGAATCATAACAGTTTCTTTCATTGTTACAGAATAATACACTTTTAATGCATTGGTGATTATTACATCTTTTGAGCAGTTTGAAGAAGTTTGAAGGAAAATAAATGAGATATTTTGTATTCCTTACCTATTTCCCTCTTGACAAACATTCCATTCTATAATAAATTCAGTAAAAAATGGCAATTTAAATATTTCAAACATTACCGCAATTCATCTCGTCTATTCCATTAGGACAATCAGATATATAATCGCATACAAACTGAAAATTTATATGAAAGTTAGCTGAACATGCAAACTTCTTTACGTGTTCACAATTTAGTTCATCTTCCCCACTAAAGCAATCTTTGACACCATCGCAAACGTATATGAAGTTTATACAGAGGGCGTCAATTCTACAAAAGAATGATTTATGAGGGCAGACTATTAACTTTTCATTGTTCAATTCTTCATAAATATTCATCGTATAATCAGAATTTTCTGTTCAAGATACGAAAAAAAAACTAATTATCTCTAAACCAATTTGTTTGGCTAAACAAACAAACTTTTAATATTTTTACAAACGAAATTTGAAAACATCGTTTTATGGCAATTGGAACTTCTGAACACTAAATTTCTTTGGTAAGTTGATTTTGAAATACTATCAGTAGCAATATAACATTTGTCAGTTTTAGACAGATACGAAGCCTTTGAAGCAGAAAAGTGCGACGTGCACGAAATGTTTTGGTTTATACTACAAGAATTTTATTAGAAGATATGAATATCTTTTCAAACGATCTTAATTACCGGTATGGTTCCGTATGTAAAATATCACGCATTTCATATGGTCTGTTATCGGCAAACACTAAGAACTCTCGTCCTCTAATATTCCTTTTCATATGTAAAACTGTTTTTCATTTTTTTGAAGAAAAAAAAACAAAAATTCTACTATAACATCGTCATTTTTGTAATTAACGTATGATTTACTTCCGGGTAGTCCGGCTTGGAATGTATTATGATCTCTAGATAAATCTGTATAGTATAATTTGTCCTTTAATCTTACAAAATATTTGTATTCTTCGGGAGAGAGGCTTGGCAAAGTCATGTTAAATTTTGAGCATTTTTCAAATGATTCCTCTATTGATATCTTCTTTTTACTGCTGTAAAGAAGATAACAATAGTCATTGAAAGTATACGAACGGCCATTGACCGAGCATTCTATATATAAAATAAACACGTAGTTCACTGAAAGAGGCAAATAATATTAAAAATAAATACTCAATTCTCTTGTATGTTTGCATTCAATGAGAATGAAAGGATTTGGATAACCCTCTCCTCGTATATTAGATGAGCTGGTGAATTTGATAATGAGAAATAAATTCATGCTTTAAGTAAAACAATTTTAATAGTCAACTTGAATGGCTTTTGAAAATTTGAATGATTTCTATAAAATTTACAATTATCTCTCAGGAAAGTACCATTGCAATTCAGATGAAATAATTGAATTGTATCCACTCTTTCTACATCTTCACTTACAACCGTTCCAGATCTATAGCCGAAATGTTTGCAGATAGCGTAAACTTCCAGATATCCCATATTTAATATATACGGAATATACCAAAAATGATTGAAATACACTAGAAAAACTCCTCTAAATGCTTCATCAGTTGGAGTTTTATTTGAAAATAGAGATTTTTCCTCATTGTGCAATAACCGAAAATCCATATCTAATTTTTATAATTTGCCAAAAAGTAATGACTGTTTTTATAATAAAATAATTAACCTACCAGAAAAGTTTCTTCTTTCTTCGCAAGAAACTGTCATAAAGTAAGCTTTTTGGACTGTTGGCATTAATTCGCAATCCGAAAAATCAAAGTATTTCCATTTACAAAATTCAAATACAACGTTATCCACCGAGTCGAGATGTTGATTGATGAATGGACAATGAGGATAAAATCTAGCCTTAGAACGCATCAAAGAGAAGAGTTATTAAATTTATGCTTAGAGGTGTTTCCTAGTTACTTTCTCCTTGGAGTATATTAAAGACATGGAGAAAATAACTATAAACAATAAACGTATGGTCGATTCTGCAGTCTTTTCCCCTTTTATTAATACAACAACAACTTGGAGAGATGCCAACTGGTTTTAAAATACCTACAAAGCAGACTGTTGCAAAAGCGACCATACTTAAACACTATAATCGTCTAACGTATGGAAATCTGATAATTATTCTATTTCCTATAGGTATTGGAACTTTTCCAACAAGTTTACATAATGCTTTTGATATTGTAATGGTGTCTTGATCAGATTTAAAATATAGAGGTAAATATCCAAAAGTCTTAGAGTAAACAATTGGTACAAAAGACAAAGGTAGAATTTTTCCAAGTACAATTAACTGATAAAAGGTCGGCATCATCTTAATTTTGGTATCTAAAATTTTTTCCACAACAAATAACTCCTTCTTCATAAAGTATATTTCAATAAAATGTACCTTTTAACTGATGAAATGAACAGAGTATTTGATTAATTTCTGTTGTAACATTGAAACTACGAATTCCAAGAAATCCTTCTTTATTAAATGATGCAAAACTATTTGTATTTATATCAAATTTATTAAAATTTCTTTTGAAATATTGGACTTTGCTACAAAATTCAATATTTCTCTCTCTTTCTTTAAAGTCAACTCTAAACGTCTGATTTTGAAATCTCAATAATAATTCAAATTTTTCTTGTTTCAATGAAAATGTTGAAGCAAACAAATCTGAATTTTTGAAAGAGTCAAAGTCTTTACTTTCGTATAATTGCTATATTCTATCAATAGAATATTTTCATATCTTACATGCCGTATGTTTCTTGAAGCATTTTATGCAAAATGATTGAAATTTATCCTTCATATCTAATATTCTATGCCTAGGGGAATGAAGGAAGAGTACATTTGTAATAAAAGAAATGAAATATACGTACAAATGAACGGTTTTGGACCGAGATGATACAAATATCATAGTCAACTTGTCTAAATATGTAAATTTTAATAAAACAAATTAGTAAATGTATTATTAAACAAACACCTCGATCCGAGTGGCAAGCCTGTGCAATATGATGAAAGTTTTCAAATCCCATTCTTTCACATAGTTTTCTTATGTTTTTATCAGAGATTTTCGAATTGAATGCCAAATATTCAGTTTCATTTGATTCAGAAGATATTTGAATTTGTAATTTTCCGTATATTGAAGAATTATCTTCTTCTAAACGCTTAATATTATATTTAAAGTGATAATCTAAATAGTTTGAAGATATTTTTTTTGTCGTTTTCCTACATCCTAATGGATAGATGCCGAAATGGACTTTTATCATACTTAAAAGATATATATAAAAGACCACCAATACCATAGCAAATATCACACTGATGAATAATCTAATAGAGAAGTTGCAATGAGAAATGTATTTTATAGAATATATATTAATTATAGTGTAGTGTTTGTCATTTGTAATACGAGAGGTAATTAAATACTCTATTTCTCTGCCTAAATCAATTAGTATGTAAATGAGAAATCTTTAAAGGCTGTTTTTATAAGACTCCTCTTATATTTTGAATTGAAAAACAGACACTAGCGTTAGGGTGAAATCATTCGGTTGTGAATGATTTCTCTCGCATCCGGGGGCACAGGGTGAAAAGCATATTTAAAAAATAAGAACAATCATTATTGGTGCTTTCGGATTAAAATGAAATATTTCAATAATTTTGTTAGTTTTTTCACATAGAAATATCCAAACGTTTTCATTTACGTCCACTCTTTGATTTTGACATTCATCAAAATTTCTTTTTAGAGTACTATGCTTTGCTGTAACATATATATCATTTACTGTTGAAAGTCCATTAATTAAAACAGAATGATGTGATTCGTTTTCTTTAAAATTTGTCAAATTAAACGTTTTTCGAAAGTTATCTGTACAGTGTTGATTGTTTGCTAAAACGAAATGTTTTTTAAAGTTTATCATCTTTTATCACTCAAGTTAAATCTTTTTATAGAACATACGTGTGTAAGATAGTTTTGGAACTGCTCTCAAATCAATTTCTGAAATAAATTGAGTACTTTGTCCTTTGAACGTTACCAATTTAGTGAACAGAAATTCAAATGTACTACAAACAGTATGAACAAGTTTAAACTTTCCATTAATTGATGTATGTACCAAGTGTTTTGTTTCATCATTTTGAACTTCCACTAGGATATCATTTGTAAAATAATCTTCATGGTAAACTAGTAGAAGAGTCGAGAAAACATAATAGTAATTATAAGACAAACAGGGGGGATATTATTTTATAACCTGTCAAGCAAACTGAATTCAGAGGAGTGAGCATCAATGATAATTGTAGTATGTCATTTTGTTTTATCTCGTATAAACCAATTGGTGGTGTGTCTGGATAATATACTGAATTTTTCAGATATTCAATATTTGTACTTGTTAAACCAAGTCCATTTAGAGTGACATTTTGAATATTTTCTTTAAAATCATACACTAAAAATGTAAAAAAAAGATGGCAAGTGTAAAAAGTAGATTGAACAGAACATGAAAAAAGAAACTCTTACAAGAAGGAAAGAATATATCTGGTGATGAACCATAAATAAAAATTTCACTAATCTCCAATGTTTGATTGAATTTATCCACATCATATTTCATTATATTTATATATCTTCCACTAAAAACCGTATCGCAAAGTATTAAGTTACTTTCTAATTGTTGGAAGAATTGACTTTTAAAATTTTTAATACAAAATGTCTGATTTAAATGAAAGATGGTTTCCGGTAATGAACTTATTGAAATGTACACATTCTCAAATCTTTTCTCTGCTAAGGAACCTGGAAAAAAAGTTAAAAAGTTGAAAATGTTTAAAAGTCAATCAATCAATCACTTGGTTTTGTTAATATTATTAGACAATAAATTTTGTAGTTTTCATTCATATCAATAAGCAAATATGGCTGAGAGAATGATATAGGATTTGTCTTTGATTGAAATACTGAAATATAATTTCCATCAATTGCATTTTCCTTAGGTCTATCATTTTCATTTCCTCCACTCTTCAGTTGAAAATGTTCAGAATGTAATAGACGTTGATCTGTATGCATCAATATTGTGATATTAGATTAATTGCAGTAGCTAATTCTACTACACACCTCTATTTCCAGCGAACGTTCCCTCAATATGAACATCGCAAATTGTTAATGGAATATTTGGATTTGTCAAAGAAATTCTAACAACTGAGCCAATCACATTAGCTGCGCAAGAATAACAACTGTACTGTGAAAATTCTGTATTACTTGGTCGCATTACATTGCCACTAACATATTGACAAATCAGAGGACTGCCTATTAGTGAGTCTTGAACGAAAATTGAAAAGTCAGCGAGTTGAGTACCTATAGGGGAAAGAAAACGAAAGGAATTATAGATTATAATCTTTTTGATTTATTGTTACAAACTTATGGAGGAGTTAATATTTAAAATGCAGACTTGTTGAATTGTATACATATTTTCAAGATCGACTGCCCACCATGAATTCGAAGTTGAATTATAATCAGTTTTTGAGCATTTCACGGTCTGCAAAAAAAAAAATTCTCATTTGCGGACGTTTTCTGTCGATCGCAAATTCTATTACTACATAAAAACTCACAGGGGAAGCTGTTATCACAATATCATCATCATTTGCATATTCCGGTCGAAAGACGTGGCCATTGTAAATTGTTGTAGAACTCTGAAAAGCTGGTCTACCTCTTGCCAAATTTGAAATAACAGTTTGAATTTTGATACCTATTTGTCAAAAAAAATAAAACTATCAAAAATTTGAATATATTTTGAATTAAAACTAGCCGAAAAGCAAAGAAATTATAAATATTTCAATACAAATTTTCATAATTTGGGTTAAAACTTCAAGTTTTAGAAAACTGGTAAGACAGTATACTGTGTGGCAGATACTTGTTAATAGCTGATTATATACTATAGTTTAATTTTATTAATTGATACTAAAAACATTATTGCTTTTATTTTGTGACATAAAAAGGTTACGCAAGAAATAGATTTCAAAGAAACTAATCGTTTCATTATCTGTTTGGATAAAAACTTCTTCTGAATAGTACTTTGAAATAATGTAATATTTATTAGTCTTTAAATAAATACAAAAAAACATTTGAGAGACACCACTTAGTGATAAGTTAATTATTTATAGGTAACAAACCATGTCCTTGAATAAATAATCTCTGTCCTGTTAGCAGCTGGAACTCTTTTAATGAATTTAAATGTTATTAATAAAAAAAAGGTAATAAATGTGTTTCTCTTTGTGACATATGCATTGGTTACAAAGGATTGATATATTGGTCAACTCAAAAAACAATCTTTCATGTCTTTGTAATGATATTCTGTATAAGCAGCATAAACCTATTTTATAATCATATCTGTATCATACTTATCTCATATACACATAAAAAACTGTGATTATTCTACTGACTTTTCAATAAAAGGACTTAGCAATACTTCATCATAAATGAATGCGAACCAAAAGAGAATCTAGAGCTAGTTATTCGTTAAATTCATGAATAAATCTACTGTATTTCCATTAAGAACCATAATGTTGTAGACAAAATAATTAATCCCGTCCAATTAATTATTTCTATATTTGTATAAGCAATCCTTTTACAATTTATTATTTAAAAGTTTAAAAAGCTAAACAATAATCTAGCGTTTAAGAACAACAAAAGTGACGTCATTTTTACAAAATTATGCCAAGTCTTCTATAGGAGATAGTCGGAACTGATATTAAATTCTAATACTTTTCCCCTATTTTTGCTGTAGTTTTTAAACTGTCTATAATGTCCATCAATTCATTTTCTAACTCTTTATTATCTACTTCTTGCTGAGGCGTTTCATCAATTAGATTTTTTAACTTATCCTTTGACTTGAAATTATCCAATAATACTCCAAAAATTTCAATGTCTAAATGAGAGTCCCAGATGACAGCAATCTTCTCTAAAGTTTCTATTCTATTGTATAAATCTATAGGAAACAAAGAAATTAACATTTCAATAGATAGACGCTTTGATTTACATGAATTTTATGGAAGATTTAAAAAGAGACTATTCTCTTTCTAGTCTTAAAGATTGAAAATCACCTTATCCCCCACACCCCAAGCACCATTCCCAAGATGATAACTAACCTTTACACTTAGAATCGTCAAACTTCTTAATTGTCTTTTCTTTAATCTGGTTGTCATTTGTAAACATTGTCTCAAGAGTTTGAACGATATACTGAAATACTTTATGATCTTCTGGTAATACAGTAGGATCAAGCTTTACAGCAGTTAAAAACTCATTCAAGGTTGTGATAAAAATGTTTAATATTAGAAATAACATTATAGATGCGTATGACGTTATGTAAATTTTGCCCATGAAACCAGCAGTTTCTGATAAAACTTGAAATTCCAAGTGTCCGAAAACTGTTACAATTAATGAGTAACACGTATGCTTCAAACTTTTATAACTATCGGTAGACGTTCCTAGAATAATGTAACCCCAACAAGCGTAACCAATAAAAACTATACAACAGGAAAATCCTATTGCTGTTAGTTCTCCACTGGAATTTTTTAAAGTAGTTACAAGAACAGAGATTGTTCTCGATACTTTTAGCATAGTTAATATATGAAGTTGACCAAAAAAGCCACAAAAA
>CAJFCJ010000183.1:40311-62187 GCA_904063045.1 Dimorphilus gyrociliatus
GACCTAATACTTCCAGTATCAAAGAAAACCACTTCTTTTGATGTCAATATCCTACGTCCCGTGTTACATTCACTTCCATAACATATCAAATTGACTCTAGATTTAGTTCCAGCTTCTTTCCTATTTCCAGTGTAGATATGTACTTCATATTCATATTTATCTTCCTCATAGTTATCCAGTAACGGTAAAGGGATCCAGAGTAGCCTGTCTCTTTTGTCAAGCTTTCTTACTAGTACAGCAAGAGGGATGAAAAGAATACAGAGAGAACATATTGTTCCAAATACAGCTGCATTATCTGCTAATTTGCTTGCAAAATCATCAAAAACTGTATCAAAATCTATGAGATTTGGTGCCATGTCTAATCCAGCTCCTAAACTTCCAAATAGATTGCTTGTAAACTTGGTTTTTGAGGCTGTTGCCTCTTTATTAATTTCACATTCGCTTCCCTCCTGCCAACTCTCATCTTTCCAAAATTTGCATGAGGGATAGGATATTTGGATGCTATAATTAAGAATTTGATCTGAACAGTTGGAACATGAAACAACCGCCATAACTGTTTGATTTTCTTTTGGTCTAAGCATAATGGTCCGTTTGTATTCATTACAATCATTATCGTCTAAATCGGATGAGCATGTCTTGTTGATATTTGGTAAGATGAAAGACTCGTTGTTCCTATCATTAACTGGTCTAAAATTGTATCCAATCAATACTGTGATAATATCTTGATTTTTCAAGTTGAAACTCAATAACAAGACATTCCTCGTTACATTAAGAATATGTAAAGCTGAATTTTTAGTTGTGTTTATATACTGTATACCATCATTTGCGTTCTTCATATTCAGAGAAAAAGAAAAGTTGGTTGAGGTGGGATCTTGTTTGATGCTTCTCTTCTTCCTTTTAGCTTGTTGTTTTGATATTGAGAGACAAGGTTGAATTTGAAATTCAATTACTGATGACGTAACATTCGAAGCAGATTTAACCCACATATATGGATTAATATTAGACATCATTAATTTTCTTGTAAAACACGAATTATTCTCATTCTTAAAGGAATTAATCTTTACAAAAGCAAATTTGGATGTATAATTATTGCTTTTAACTCTATCTGAAGATGTTCTATCAATACTAATACTCATTTGTTCAAATTCAACTTTTAAAGGTGGTTCATTAATTTTCTGTTCTATTAGTAATTCATCAGTAACATTTTGAACAGCTTTAAGAACATTTGTCATGACATTTTCCAGTTTTTCATTGCTGGTGTGTAGAAGTATAGTATTGTTGGTATTATTTTTTGGCGCTATTGTTATATTTTCAGACGATGTAATGTCACAGAAAAACAATGTTGAATTGCTTGTTTTATTAAGAGTAACAAATTCTTCTTTCTCTTTCACATCTATCCTATAACTATCAGCCGCCGTAGTTGTTAATATACATGTTTCTAATAAGCCTGTTAATCGGTGATAAAAAGAAATTCTTGGAAGTTTTTATATTTAATTATTTCATTGCTGTTTTATACTTATTGATATATCCTTTTTAACTTTTGGAGATACATTTCCGGTATTTAATCCATTGTTTAATTTTCCTATTTGATTAGCAACATTAATCTACAAATAGAAAAAAAGAAAAGTGTACTTTAGCTCTTTTTACCAATCGCATAGTTGTTACTTTAGACAAGCCTAACATAGTCTGAATATGATCAGATTTTAACTTTCCCTTCAAAAAACCCTAACCTAACATCAGTGGAAGTTTTTTCCTGCTCTCTTAAAGAAGGCTTACCTGAGAGGTGATATCTACTTCCTTTGGTTTGTATACAAGAGTACTAATGAGTCCATTATTTTGCTCAAGTTCATCCGTTGTCTTGTGTGGAATTTTCAATGCAAAATCAATCATTTGTTTTCGAGCCTTTTAATGCAAAACATAACTAATATTCATTTAAATAATAAAACAAAAGTATCCACCTGTATTCTTTTTTTCCTCTTTTCGCAAGAATCTTTAATTTCCTCTATTTCAGTGAAATTATTTGCTTCTTCAACTGACTTATTAAGCTTTGCATTAAGAATTGACGTGACTGAATAAATAGTTGAAGCCACTTGACTAAAGTTACCATCTTTTAGTTTTGCTTCTATATCGCCATTTGATACAATATCTACGATCGAATTTAATAGAGTGTTTTCAGGTTTGGGGGGTGGCTTAACATGAACGTCAAATATAAATTCAAATGTATCACCCAGAGAATCAAAAACAGTAATTAACGTTTCAGTTATTCCATTGTTTGGATTTCCAACTGGTAACATCAGATACACAGCTTCTTCATTGTAAGAAAAATATAGTAGAAAGCTAATTTTTTGTCCCTGAGGTCTTGCCCTATACTCGTACTTTAAACCAGTTGAGTTTTCCGATTTCTCAAATTCCTGCCAATTTAGGCAACTTATCTCGAAATTAGTTATTGATGCAAAGCCCGATCTAGGTTTGCAATTGCAATGGCCACCAAATGGTGGTTTATTCACAAGAAATGTCTCATTTGCATACCCAGAATCACCAATTTCTCCCATTGTACCTTCAACAATTAAATTGTGATAAGTTCCTGGAAGAAGTCCGAATTCTTTTATTTCAATCGTATTCACTGACGAATTTCCACTGAGTTTATCGTAAAAATCATTGACGTATAACCAAGTTTGATTAATATTTTCGTATATTTTCCAATAATAATTCATTTTCCAATAGAGACTAGAACATTTTGACAAACAAGCTACATCATAAATTGTAGAAGAAGAGAGAGCCTTCTTTTCAAAACAATTCTTTCTGCATCTATTTTTTAATTGAAGACAAAAAATTTATATTATCAATAAATACAAAAAAAAAACATTTACCTTAGTTTTAATGTTGGTCTTGAAAATTGTTTTAAATGAAAAACTTGCTCA
Source organism: Dimorphilus gyrociliatus (assembly GCA_904063045.1). Taxonomy (NCBI): domain Eukaryota; kingdom Metazoa; phylum Annelida; class Polychaeta; family Dinophilidae; genus Dimorphilus; species Dimorphilus gyrociliatus. Next base: position 43,233 of record CAJFCJ010000183.1, read on the forward strand.
TATCTTGCTTCTCTATTCTCTATATTTGATAGAGCTATAACAGTTACAATATATGTTGAATTTGGCATCATAAAGTAAGTGTTTAATGTTAATTTTCCTTTTGAATCATTGTTAATAAATCCAGGACCATTACCAAAGCATCCTCCATTTTTTTTAAATAGACTTAAAGTTGGTATATTTTGTAAATTTGGTCCTCTATCATTTAATGTTGATGGTAGTTTCTCATTCTTTTCCCTACAGTACCATTTAAAAGTCATACCCTTAAGTTTCTCTTCAAGGTGATTATCAGGATCATAACTTAATATTTCAGCATTAAATGTTTTATTGTAGTCATATTCAGCAGTGGAAAAATTTCCATGTAGAATTTCTGCGTGTAAAGGACTTGGTACTATTTCCAAAAAGTATTCATATGTATTGTTGGCATCTAAATTATTGAGCATGTACAAGAAATATTCAATCCTATAAATTCCGTACTCTAATTGCCTTTTAGGAATTTTTAGTGTTTTGTTATCAGATTCAAACTTTAAGGAATTTGTGTTATAATTGAAAATTTTCCATTTGTATACTACTTTACTTGTTTTCATACAATCCCAACTAATATTTACTGGTATTTCAATTTGAACACTTTTCATTACCTTGAATGGTTTGTCTGAGGAGGTTTCATATTCAATTGGCAATGATGCATTTGGACTATAACAATACCAATCTGCTACCCTTGTTGTAAACATTTTCTCATCTTCTGTTATATGATTGAACCCTCTTACTTTAACCTTATAGTATGCTACATCCTCATAAACATGATTAAATACAATCAACTTTTGTTCATAAGGAATTAATCTAAAGGTTATTGATCTATCAAAAGCATAATCCTTACAAATATCATTGACACCAAATGCCAATTTCGTTGCGTGTTTGTCACCAAGATCAAAGATAAAGCACGAATTTGTACCCATTCTCTTAATTTCCGTTATAATAGTTGTTTCATTTGTTAATAAAACAGTTCCATTATCTCTTATATCTTCTATTAGTACCTCATCTAAGATGATTTCTGTGGCAGTTTCTAATCTCTTAACAGAGACTAAATTACTACAAACAAGGTTTGTTGTTAGATTTCCAATTGAACTTTTTGGAAAATAAAAATTATATGTAAAGGAAGTAAACGATGGCCAAGATGTAATAAATTCATTTTTAGACATACCATTGCTAAAATCAAATAAACAATACACGTCTTTAAGCATTTCTTGACTGGATTCTGAGTAAAGATTATAAGAAATCACACCAGGTGTCCATAATATTGATTTACTTGCGTTTAGGCCAATGTTTTTTATCTTATTCTGTACAATTATTTTAACTATTTGTTCTTTTTTGCTAACTTCATTCTCACCAACTACTTTTAATGTATAATTTCCAATATCAGAGAATTGTACAGAGCTTAGAAATGGCTGGTCAACTGCAAATATCTTTGGGTGTTTTTTCTTAATAATGGATGATAAATAATATATCTTATAGGTAACTGATGAACCAGCGCCAACTGTGATCTCCAGAGGTACATTCTCTAACTTTTCATAACCAGGTTTCCCTAATTTTACTGATAGGTTTTTAATCTTTTCATAAATGGATAAATTAAGAAATTTTTCAAATTTGCTAACAAAATTCTTACAACTTATATAAACTGAAATATTTGAACCAACATCTTCTCTTACATAATTATAGCTTAGAACAAGTGATTTTACAGCTGTTAATTGAGGTTGATATAGATAAGGTTTACTTTCATTAGTTGGTTGAAAAGAACAGAAAACATCTGTAGGAGATGGTCTGTCTTGATTTACTTTAATAGAAAAAGTTAATGGCTGTTGATCTACAGTTCCAATATAAGGGCCTTCAACTTGAAAATCATAAATTGGTATTTGAACTATGATCTTTGAAGGAACAGTAAAAGACTGTTGATTGACACTGTTTTTTATCACAGCATTTACAGAGTAATTTCCTGGTTCAGTATATTCGTATGTCAAGTATTTTGTCTCATAAATTGTATTCATCCATTTATTTTGTAAATTTCCATTTCCGTAGTCTAGTTTTAATGTGATATCATCGCCACTTGTTGTAAGAATAGTAAAATTAACTGTTTTATTAACTTGAACAAGAGTAGTATCAACTTGAAAATTGAATCCATTTATCTCTTCCCTAAAAGTTGCATTTCTAACAAATTCAACGCTGGAAACTAAATTATAACATTTTTTTGTAATATTTACATTTTTAAATTCTCTTTTATTAAATTTCTCATCTAATGTGAAATTTATTGAACTTCCAATTAATAGATTTTTATTTGTAAAACTTTGTTGACTCTCCTTATTGATTGTAATTGAGCAAGTAACATTTGTAGGTAATATTAATGGACTGTATTGTTTAACAATCATTGATATACTCCTAGGCTCTTCATAAATTAGAGAGAAAGTTGCATTCATAATCTTATTCTGAACTAATATTTGATGTTGATTTGTCAAAGTATTTACAGAGTTAAATATTTTAACTGTTAGTGAAAATAGTCCAGGAGTATTATATGTAAAATTTACTAGATACTCCATCCCTGGTCCATTAATTAGCATATCACTTGTTCGTCCATCTCCAAAATTTATTGTTAAATTCATATTTGTTCCTGTAAGAGTGGATATATTCATTTCTACATCTTCAAAAGTTGGTAAAAGATCTTTGTTAATTAAAACATTTAAGTTTGAAATTTCTTCGTCAAGGAGAATTCTCTCTGTAAATGAACTATTCGAAATCTTGTTGAAACAGAAAGCTGTCACTGAGATGTTTCTTAATTGTCTTGAATTATAAATGTTCGGGTAGTTATAATCAATATTGAAACCTGACAGTAAATTGATGTCTTTGAAAAAATTCAATTGATTAATATTGAATTTATAGGTTGATGACCAATCTTCAGCTATAGTTTTATTTTCAAATTCAGCTATGCAAGACACATTGGTTGGTAAAATTTGCGGTTGGTATTGCTTTATGAATATGGAAACATGCCTGGGAGGATTGTACTTTAAGGTAAACGATATATTTTCTATCTTGTTTTGGATAATCATTTCCTCTATATGGATTAGAGTGCCAACGGTATTAAATATTGTTGTAGTGAAGACATATGACCCAGGCTCTCTGTACGAATAGTTGAGATAATGATTGAGACCTGGACCACTGAATTGAAAAAATTGCTTGTCTCCATTTCCAAAATCAATTGTTAAATTCATATTTGTTCCTGTAAGAGTGGATGTATTCATTTCTAAATCTTCAAAAGTTGGTAGAAGGTTATTACTAAACAAAAATTCTTGGCCCGATATTTCTTCTTCAAGTAGAATATTTTGTGAAAATGACGAATTGGAAACTCCATTAATGCAAAAAGCAATAACTGTAAGATTTCTAAATTCTCTCTTGTTAAAAATTCTTGGATAGTAATGATTAATTATTATTCCATTTAATAAATTAACATTAACTAAAGTATTTTCGTTTCGCAAATCATAAACTTTTTGAAAAGACCAATCTTTTGTATTAGTTACATTTTGAAATTCTGCTATACAAGTAACATTTGTTGGCTTCAAGAAAGGAGTATATTGTCTAATGTAGATAGAAACATTTCTTGGAGGAGTATATTCTAGGGTAAATGATGCATTTTCAATTCTATTCTGAACTGATATACCTTGAGGATAGAAATAAGTTTCTTTATTAACAGTATTCTCAGCAGTTATCTCTACATTATATATTCCTTCATCCTTAAATGTGTGATTTTTTGTGAATGTAAATCCAGAATATTTTGGACTTTGCAAATTGATAACTTCATTATCATCTAAAGTTATTGTAATATTCATATTTGTACCACTTTCTATTGTAAAAGTTAGAAGAAACCATTGAAAACTAACAAGAAAATCTGCTGTAGAAGATATTGATATATTTTTGACTTCTTCTTCCAAAGATAACATTTTTGTGGAATTCTTTTTCGAAATTTGATTAAAACATATAGCCATTATTGTTAGATTTCTTTTCTCTTTTTCATTGAATACTCTATCGTAATCGTAAATTAGAGATATGCCATTGATAAGATCAACGTTATGGAATATTCTTTCATTTCCATCTCCAGTCACAAATGAGCATGAAACATTTGTTGGAATTAAATTACTTTCAATTTCTAGAATTGTTAAATTAACATTTCTAGGTTCTTTATAAGAAACTAATAAATCAATTGTCTTTATTTCGTGTTGAATAATCACACTTTTAACAGTTTGGCTTGAGTAGTTAAAAAATACATTTCTGGCTGTTGCTGACGCTCTATACTCACCAGCTGTTGAGTAGGAATGATATGCTAAAAATGGCTTTCTATTTGCAAACAAGTCAGAATCCTTTAAAATCTCTTTTGTACCATCACCAAATAAAATCTCATATTCAACATCACTGCCATTTTTTAAAGTTAATTCCAAAGAAATGTTTTTAAGAGATGGCCAGTACATATCCTCAAATTTCATATTTAAGTCAGTGATATTTTGCTGAAGTTTAAATATATGAATACTGGATAAATTTGAAACTGTATTATTACAGATGACCATTGCTGTAGCTTGAACTTCATCAACCATATAGATAAAATCAATAACAACTGGGCTGGAAAGAGTAAGAGTATCAGTTTTTGATATTGTTGAATTTTGACCAGTTTCAACTTGACATGTCAATGAAATATCCTTTGTTTTAATATCTGTTGCATATTTATAATTTATGTTGAAAAATACTTGAACAGGAGGTTCATTCGAAATATATTCGCTCTTTATGAGAATGTGATTCTGCAATATTGGTTCAACAGTTTTCATTAGCCATTCAACTTGAGTTCCAACTTCATTCCAAGCTGTCAAACTAACGTTGTATACACCATAATTAGTGTATAGGTAGTTTATCGTGTGCTTGCTAATTGGTCCATAAAATTGTGTATGACCAGAGTTGAACCAATTCCATGATATTGAATTAACATTAGTAAAATTTAGGCTATAATTTACATCAGTTCCTTCATTCCATAAAACTGAGAATTGGCTGTTTGATCCCTCTAATAAATTATCAGCGATAATCTCTAATTTTAAGCCTTTTATTGTTAGGCCTAAACAGTTGATAACATTTTTCATATCCCAGCAGGAAATGCTATTTTCATCATCAAACAAGGTATAAGATGACCCTTCTCCAGGTATAACTTTAAAGCAGAGGAATTTGTATTTTGAGCAATGACTTCTGGGAATATTTAATATATTCATAAATTCCCAGAATTGGTGTTGATTTATTGATAAATTTGATTGAATATTTGTAGAATTAACAAGGCTATAATAGTTTTGCGTCGAATCATCAAATTCTACATTAGTATCAGTGAAAAATATACTAATGTTGAAATTGTATCTGCTAGTTGGAACAGTAACCACATTAAATCTTTTATCAATATTTGTCCATTGTAGATATGTTTGCAAATAATGGGGATATCCTCTTATTATGGTTTGTGGGGGAATAGTAAGATTTGCCTTAATTTGCACGGCTATAACAGGAGTAAACAATTAGAAAGGGATGACTAATCAAAAAAAGAAAGAGAAAAATTACCTGGTGTGCAGTTTTTATATGATGTCAAATCAAGGCATTTAATATCATCATTTCTGTTACTTTCCGTATATGATGAAGTATTTGACAATATAATTCGAAAGCAAAGAAACGAATCAGCAGCTTCGCATTCAGATCTTGAAAGATAAATGGGAACTTCTACTGTTAGATCTAAAGTATTTCCAATTTGTATTCCTTTCTGTTTTTCACTTAAATTCAAGTTAGATTTCTTCCAATTAGGATTAATGCTATCAACATTTTCACTTTTATTAGATAAAACACTTTCAATATCATAGTTGAAATATTCATCAAATAATTGTTCAATATTGTGGTTATTTGAATTTTTGTTCAATAAACTAACAACAAAAGTATGATTCTGGGCAACATTTCTGTAGATATCTTCCGATGAAGTAAAAGCTATTTTTGATATTGATAAATCTATATTTGGTTGACAATTTACAAAAGATGAAAATGGCAAACAAAGTCGATTATTCCTATCGTCCCATTCTAAATTTTCGCTATCAGTAGACATCATGACGTGGCCGCATACATAGGTTTTGTTAAAGCATTGTAATATTGGAAAATTCAAAGAAAATGTTAAAGATATAGTTACTTCACCCCTATTTGACGAGTTAGTTGCGTTTCTACTTAGTAAGCCTGAGTCCAGTCCAGAGTTTGGGATCAGAGTTACATCTTTTCTCCATAGAGCTGTAAGATCTTTCTCCGAATCAGAAATAATTGCAGAAAAGTTAAAATTCGTTAATGGTAGAATTGATTTTGTAATTGGCCATCCAGCATAATTAAGTAATATAGCAGTAGATGATATTAAACTATCTTCCTCCCTTATAAATTGACCATTAAATTGTATGCTTTTCAGAAGAAGATCCGTAGCTATATTTTACAAGTTTAGAATTAGAAGATTAAAGATTTACAGTATGCTTTAAATCATCCTTACCTGGACAGCATGTATTGTTTTTGCGAAGACTATACTCTTCACATTGACAAGTATACAATATAGTATTAAGATTTTGTGGTTCTTGTTGGGGAAGACAAGAATTATACGGTTCAATGCAATGTGAATCTGATTCGCAAAAATCTCCGTAAGTCTTATCGGATTCTGATGATAAAATTGAAAAGTTTTAGAGAAAATTCTAATTCTTATTCCTTACTTAAATATTTAATATTTTGTTTACCGTATTTTCTTTTTGTGGCAATTTCAACTTCACACAAACTTAATCTACGATTTGAACCTTCCATCCATATAACTAGATATGAGCCTTGAATAGGTCCACCATCGCATTCGATTGATTGTTCCACACCGGAACCAACTGTTCCAGTGAAATGTTTGCACAATTTAAATAGGGAGGAATTAAAGTTACTCTCTGAAAAGACGTCTGCTACACCTACTTTAAAGTTGGATAGTTCTGAAGCTATATTTTACAAAGGAAATTGATTTTGATTGAAAACATTTTGTAAATGATATCTATAGCGATTCTTACAACAACAATCTCTCCTATTAAGGACTGTTATTCCAGTAATGTTGAAAGTTTTCAACAGGGAAACAACCCACCAAGGATCATTTGTAATTTGTCCAATTGCGCAATAACCCGATGCACCGTCAATTGCCTGCTTAGCTTCATTAATACCATCGGTTGTTTTTTGTAAAGCAACCTTACCACGAGCAATATTATCTATTTAATTAAAAGCAAAGAGTGAATGTCTGTTGACAGTGCTCAGGATTTATACAGAAGGAATAAATTTTTTACTAACATGTTGTCTCTGATTTAATTTTAAAAATCATCTTTTCTACTTGAAAATTAAATGCATTTCTCAAGTTTGTTGAATCAACGAACCATTTTGCATTGGATCCTAATAGATTAGATGAAGAGCAAGAATCTTTGGAAGGAAACCACCAACCAGATCTTGTATTTTGCGAACAAGATCTCTCATTATCACTATCATATGTGTAAAAGTTTGCACCAATCAAAAAATCAGCTGCCATTGCGCTGCCACTTAAGAATTTTGAAATATGCTTTGTATAAGATTCACTTTCAGCTTTAATAATAATTGTTTTAAATTCATTATGTATATGACTTCCATCTTTAGACCACATATCAATTCTTCCATTGTACTCTCTAGCAGTAGTTAAATACGTTGCTAATTGATTGCCTGCCCAAAATTCTTGGTCACTTTCAAATCCATTTTTATAATCAGACCAACTTTTTGACCAAGAATCATTAATGCTTGATAGCTTTTGACCTAGAATAGTCCAATCTTCGAAACATTTTAATTTTGCTATTCTATCAGCTCCTCTAACATCGAAATCTGAGGATGGGAGTGAAAAACAATCCGTAATAAACTCCACACAACCATATAGTTCAATTTGTGCAGCGAAATATGCAAATTTATCAATTAGATTAAATTTAAGATAGCGTGTCTTAAGGGAAGTTTTGAGCATGTATGACCTTGCGTAAACGTGATCAAATAAACCTTCAAAATCATAAGTATTGCTGTAATCCCAAGTTACATTTTTCCATTCTATATTATCTAAAGATGATTGTATTTTAAATTTAGTGATATATCCTATTTCATCCAATTTTCCAGTTCCTTGTAATATAAAAAAAGAGACGGTTAAAGACTGTTCAAAATAGAAGAGAATCCACGGATTTGAATCGTCATTCCTTGGTCTCCAAAAACCTTTTGTACCCTTTCTTACATGTAGTGGTAATTTACTTTTATCAGTTGATGAGTCGTATTCCGAGGAAACGTTCCACTTTATTCCTAAAGCGTTTTCTTCAATAAGCTTAAGCGAGCATTTTCCTGAGGAAAGGAACGAAAATGATATTAGAACATAACCTTTTTCTTAGTAAGTGAAATAAAGCTTGTTAACCAGGATGAATAGCTTCAAAGTATAACTTGTCTCCTTCTTCTGCATCCCTTTTAAGGTAACTGTTTTTAGAGTAAATATTTGATGAATAAAGGACACAATCTTGCGTATTTGTATCAAAAGAAAAGGAAATGCATGTGAATCTTATCTCTTCGTTACACGCCATCAAACAATCAAACCGCGCAATAGCTTTATAAACTATATTATAGCTTGTTGTATTTAATGAAGCGGAAGTGATTACTGTCCATAATTTACCTATTTTTTGCTCAGGCATCACTGTGTTGGTGACGTCATGATTATTAAAACACTTTGAAAGAAAAAACAATAATAATAATTACGTAACGCCTGTTTTTCACACGAAATTAAATAATTTGTTGCTGTACAAGATAATTTGACCCAAAATCCACTTATTTCTTGAAATCCACCACAAAGACCAGATCCAATTGATGTATCCCACCTTATTACTTCATCGGTAGGTAGCGTACTCCCATCTGGCCAAGTGTATTTACTGGATTCGTAATGTAGTGCCATACGTGTCTTGAGTGAACTTCTATATTTTGGAATATTTTATTAATTTTTATAATAAAAAGACTAAAAGTTTGTTCAAGTTTACTTTGAAAAAAAGCCTTGAAGAAATACGTTTAAAATTTCGTCGTACTTTGGTGAAATTAAGTGTCCATCTTCACTCCATTGGATACCTTTGCACTCTTCAACGGCATTATCATAGGTGTATGGTGTTGAGTATGGGTAAGAGATACATTTTAAACCAAAAAGGAAGTATCCAGGAGGACATTCTAAAATAATCGTAATTCTCGTGATTTCAATTAAAAAAGAGGTTTCTATTTCATTACCTGAGTTCTGTTTACCATTTACAGATATTTTCCAGCAACTGAAACTTTCACTTTGAATAAAAATTGACAAATGTATAGTCAATATTGGAATAGACAAAAGAATCTTATGGGTTGACTGAAGAGAAGAATAGATGAACGTTAATAAATTTACATAAGTATTAATGTTAATTATAGAAAAAAGGGAATAATTACATTTGATGTTACGTAATCAAATCCCTCAGTATATCCATTCCAGTTTACTAAATCAGTTGAATATTCAATTGTTATATTAAACCTCTTAGTTGCATTGGAGATAATCACAAATCCAGTGATTTTATAAATACTTTTAAAGTTTAAACTTAGTTTGGTTGGTTCTAAGTTATTTTTTGGGCAGGTTAACTCTGCATTTTTATCAATTGGACCCCAAGAAAATGAAGTTCCTATAGTGTCTTCTTCAACTGTAATTTGTTGTAAATCATTCTCTGGATTTATTATTGAGTCTTGTTCTAATCGAAAATATTAAATATTGGCAACATCATTAACTTCTACAGTAATGTTAATGTATTTAATACGTTACGTTTTATGCAACCAATAATTTCCAAACGTACGCCCTTACTATTCAACCAATTCTTTGAGGAAAATTTGATAAATTGTAATTCCAAAGTTTTATTAAACAGCAATAGATATTTCATATTTCTTGTGATTTCAGGAGTTTGTCTCACATTGAGCGACTAAAATAGAAATTATTTTTATGTTAGGTTATTACTAAATCATATATAGTTAATAGAAAACGTCTTCAGACGCCTTCTACCCTACGCAAATGAAAGGAATAATAAATTATAAATTTGTACGATTATTTTTGGCTGTGTTCCCAAAACGTAGTATTTTATATTTACTTTATAATCTATTGGTTCTTCATACAATATCCATCCATGGCTTCTATGTAGTGAATATTCAACATGAAACTCAAACGTATACTTCTTTTCATTGTGGCACGTTTGCATAACAAAACCCGTAACGTGATAGACGTGACCCAAGTCTATTTGTAAGTAGTCATTGGGAGCTGCAGCTTGCGGGATCCAACAGTTTATACTATCTAGCCTCACATTAGATGTATGATACGGATTTATATATGATGGAGAAGTTATTTGAGAAATGTGTATTTGATTCTTTTTCCCAACTCCTAAAGGATGATGACACTTTGGACCATAAATTAGTATTTCATCATCTTCTAAATATCTTCCAAACAGTTGAAGAACTAATATTCCAAACACAAATTTGCTGGTTGGATTGAAGCGGAATCCGGTACAAATAAGATCGGAAGGAAGTTCAATGTGATTATAGTAACCTTGACTCTCTTGAATGAAATAATTCTGTCAAGATAAGACAAATAGCTAGAAATTGTTTTTTTTTCATTAAAAATCTTATATTTACAATAATATCTCCATCTTTATCTCGAACAGCCAGCCATTGGTCATATAAAGATCTTTTATAAAAGACTTGTGCTCTCTTTGTGAATTGAATCCAATGATATCTAGCAGATGTTGTAAAGGCAGTAACTCTAACCATTCTCTCAAAATTCACTTCTAAATAGCATTCAAAGTCAAAGGCAGGTTCGCAGATAGCAACATTATAATTAGGAAGAGTCGCTCCAAGTCGATAATCAATATAATTTTGATGTAAGTGATGAATGCTTACTGTGACATTATAATCTTCAGCAGTTTCTAAAAGTCCTTCTGGCATTAGTTTGTAACTTTTTTTATCATAGCAAAATTTCTCAAAGAAGTAGAACGTATTTGTCACTTGAAGAAATTTTGTATCATCATATTTCAACATGGCACTTGTTACGTTATAAAGTTCGCAATTGTCTCTTCTTAAATTCCTTTAAAATAAGTTTTTTCATTTGAAAAGGTTAATGTATTTTATATTTATTATACAAACACGTGTTTCCAAGCAATTGATTTACACCAGTCATGAGAAATACAATAATCCAAACAATGACTGATATCTGCGTGATTTAGATTTGCAATAGCGTTACTCACCAACTTGTGATGTGCTTTTAGAGTATAGATTGGTGCACATTTTTCCTTATCATTAAAATCATTTTCATCATCTGGTACTGTTGGTGGAAAACTTTTAAACTTTCAATATTTCAATAAAGTTATACTAACTATTTGCTTTCGTTTCACACATTGCGTAACCTTTTTCAGTACATCCGCTATCGAAGAAAAAGTCTCTTTTGATCAAGCATTTCAAGGATAAGTTGGGAGAATAGTTAAAAATTCGTCTTAAATAGTTTGTTACAGGCGTTCCGTCAGACCAAACGTATTCACTTAGTGTTGATGTTTGCTGAGCTCCTATATAAATACCATAGCTCAATGCCCTACAGATATTCATACATGTTATTTAAATATTTAGGTGACGCATTCTATTCAAAATATATGTACTTTAATTTATAAAATCTTTTAACTAAGTCTGTTTCAAATGTATTTTTAGGCATCACCAGATAGCCTTGACCTTTCCAATAAAATCCTGATTCGCAAAATTTAAGACACTCTTCAAAAGTTCCTGGTGTTTCAGAAATCATGTAGCATTTATCCAACTGTCTTACTGAACCTGGAGGGCAAATAGGCGCTCTTTCACCATACAGTTCAAATCTGATACATTCTTTTGGTCCATTACTAAACTGTAGTTGAATATGCCTAAATCGTAGAGCAGGCGATGAGAAGATAATTGTTTTATTCACTTCGAATTCGCAAGTTATTTCCTATGTGTGTTGTATGTTTGTTTTTTTTAAAAAAACAAAAAATAAACTAAATTCATAAAAATATTCTCTAAAAATTCAAGACACTCACCTCATCCATTTTAATCATATTTGTTTTGTTATATTGAGCTCCAAGCACAGAAATATCATTGCAAGCGTCTCTTAATGAATTTTCTTTATAATACATCAAAATTCTTTCAATGTAATGTATAACGCCCAAATCGGCTGACCACCAGCCATCTAAATCATTATTCTGCTTACACCAGAAAGTTTCTTCCAAATTCAATGCCATTTTGGACATAGTTTTCTCAGATGATGCCGAAATTGTTTTAGGGAATTTAATAGTTGTATTCAATTTGGGATGTTGAGCTGGGTAACCATAAAGCTCCATAGTAATACCAGGGCTATTTGCATATTTTCCAGTATTCGTAAATTGAATATAACGAGCAATGATTGGCTGATTAAATGTTACTTCAGAAAGTTCATTTTTGTGATGGACCGTAAACTCTATAATATCTCCATTCTCTGTTGTTACATAAGACCATTGTGTAGGATTATCTGTATACATTACTTCGAAACTTTTTACATATCCGGATGCACCGCATTCGCCTTTTGATAAAGTTTTTACAATACAATGTCGAATTCCAAGGTCAAATTGCCATTTCCCTTTCACATAAAAGTATCCTATAGTGTCAAAAACGGGTACGCAACCCAAGCGGATTTCGTGGATTCCACGGTTATTGTCTTGAGTCTCTTCAGATAACATTTGAGAATTCAGTATATATTTACTGGCTAAACCAAGAGGTTTAATCAGCTTTTCAATTCCAGTATGATTACAACCATAGATTTCAATCCTTACAGCAAATTTTACCTGATATTCTGCGGGAGAAAATCTAAGATATTGAGCAATAAGATGTGGATCAAAGGTATTTTGAACAGCAGTTCTGTGATTAGTATTTCCAAAAAATTTCTAGAACAACAAAAGAGAGAAAGGGTAGTTATGACAGAACTTTGAAGCTAGAAAAGAAATATTTTTACCCGACGACCTCCATGAGAAGTTCGTACGCTGTTTAACGTATCTGTTCTATTGCTGATGTCTATATAAAAAGACTTTACCCATGAAGCATCAAAACTTCCTGCACCTTCAATTTCTATTCGAGTCGCTTGAATGATTCTTCCAAAGTTAAACTAAAGAAAGGTTAGTCCTTAGATTAGTAAGATAATTAAGACGTATTAGAAAGCACCCATTTAAAGCAACACAACTCTGATTGCAATGAAACAACACCCCTGTTGACTCAACCCTAACCTTGACCGTCAATTTTCAAATAGGCTTTTAGCTTAATAAGTATATTTAGCTTGTTTTATACTAACTTTTAAGTAAGAATTAAGATTTACTCCATAAAAATAACCACCGTGTACTGGATGATTTGAACCATAAAATTGGCGATCAACCATCCGTAATTCAGATATTCCATATTTAGCGCTGCTTGGTACAGAATCGGCTTCTATATTTGAATCTGGAATTGCATTTGGACCGTTAATTAAAGGTTCTTCGCAACCTTCTGCAATTGTATATAATTCCCACGAATCCCAATAAGCGACATCACGTTCAGCCTCAGAATTAGTAGGAGAGTTAGTAGTATCATTGTATAGATAGCACAGTTTATTAAAGTTATGACTGGTAAAACTGAATCCTTTGCATTGAAATCTCTTTTCGTTTTTGCATAGATAAGAACAACTTTCCATTTGAGCAGTTTCGTAAGTTTTTACCAAATGCGCATTATTCAATTTAGCATCAGCTAAATGAATCCACTTGACTTTTCTTGATTTCAATTTCCCTAAATGTAACAAATATTTTTTAATGATTAAAGAGAAATGACATAAATTAAGTTAATTACGATGATTAGCCTTCATTTCGCATGTATAATAACTGTAGTCAGTGTTGCAGTCTACACTTTGCCATTTAAAGGTAACGTAAGCTACACAGTGTTTACTCAACGAACTAGGCTCTCCAGTCATATAATTGCGTTCAAAATTTGTAAAATTATGTTGAGCATTATTGGACCATTGCCAATTTAAATTTGGATTGAGCATCTTCATATGAGGAGTTTGTGGAACCGAATTATTTACTGTCAATCCAATGAATGATCTATGTCCAGCTCTAAGAATGTTTATAGTACGTTTGAGAACAGAAACGAAGCATAATACAAACAACAAACAAACAAACAAACCTTTGTGATATGGACACACAGAATGAGTCTTCTTCTATGGAAGAAATTTCAGTAAGATACGCCTTATCAGTCCAAAGAATATTATCGCAAACACGGTTTATTTCGGCGGCAGTCCCAAAAATTGAACCGGGAAAGTGTTGATAGCAAGAATTTTCATATTCTACTGTATTAGGTGGACAGACTTCAGCTTCGCATGCATCAATAGAATATTCAATGCATGGAAAAATAAAATTTGTATCTATACTCCAAAACAACAGACGTAATTTTGTAGCTGAATGAAGATTTAGCAAAGTTATATTAAAAGTTTTATCATCTAGTTTGTCGATTTTGTATTTGTCTAATGATCTCCAATTATTGTTATCCTTTGACCAATCCAACTGCCACTCTGGAATTGGTGTAGTACCAAATCTAATTTCAAAGGAAACTAAATGATACAATAGATCAAAATCAATAATGACAATAGATTCTGCTCTTGGATATGTTGCATTTGCAGTTTCATTGTAAAACATAACAGTCTGTTTTGTCATTGGACAAGTTGCTGTTGAAGTTGTATTACTTTCAATATCAAGTTTAGGACAAACAGCTGTTAATAAAAAGAGATTGAATTAGAAACAAATTTTCTATTGAAATTTGCGATTTTTCACCGTCTAAAATCCCATAAAATTCATATTCTGAACATCCGAAGCTATTCCATGTATCAGGATGAATACGAACATATCTAGCCCTTATAGGTTTTTCTAATAATACTTGAGTAGGAGTAAACGTTATCCGTTCTCGTACTCCGGTAAATAATATGACGTCACCATTACTATCTCTTAACCTTTCTGCCAATTGATCAAAGTGATAGGCTACTGACATACTGAATAACTCGAGATAGCCTTGAGAAAGTGGATCAGCACCTATAGATAATCCATGAAATTGAATTGGCAAGGACCACATTACATCTAACCAATGTTCTTTTGCAGTGGCAAAAAAGCAGCTGTGTTGAGAAGGATATTCTTTTTGACGACCCCTTAATCTTGCCAGAAAAGGAGGATTGTGATTGGCATCAGAAGTAATTACCCTTTTTGCAGTTAACTGAACATCGTCTATAAGACCAGTTTCCATTCCCAAAGCAACTCCTTGAATATCTGTAAGAAGTTTGTTTTGTTCAGGGTTATTGCTCAACGTCGTTTGGTTTGACTTGACCCCCACCTGCGACGTGATATCAAGTCAAGCTGACCGACAATGATACGAATCATAGTCGACAACCCTCAACACATAAGACACTCTCATTATTTATACTCTGTTTAAAATTTCTTACCTATAGCCGTAGTATCCAATTGACAACCGCGAATTGACAAACGCAAATCCGGTGCCTTATACCAATGAGATGGATTTATACGTATACATCTTGCAACAATTGGATATTTGAAGAGGGTAACTCGAACTAATGACCAGGAATCATGTCCTATCGTATACTTAAAAAAATATAATAAAGACTAACTAATGATTCATGAAAATTGGATTAAAAAACTCAATTTTTCCCTTACAATAGGATCTCTTGTCTTGTGTTTGTAGTACCAGGAAAAATCCAGGCAATTCAAACTGTGTAAAAACAAGTTGTGTGATATTGAATTTCCGCTTATGCTTTCTCCTCCCAAAAGATGATAGCCAGTTATGTTGTATATATTTATAAGATCCACTTGAAGCCATTGATATAAGTCATGAGTTTGAAATCTAAATGTTCCGAGATAATTGTCTTGTCGATAACTTTTGAATTTAGCCTGCTGAGGTGAAGAGTTTTCAGAAGTGCTAACGCTGGACGCCGTGAAGCTTGATTCGGGAAGATTATCTATAACGTTGTTCTCCTTCATACAAGATGGTACAGCGTCACCTTCACATTCCCATTGATACAAATTGTGAAAAATACTCAATAGCACATTTTCATTAAAATTCTCTGCATAGACCTTTGATGGATATAAAAAACATTCTCCATTGAATGTAGTCCAGACAACGCTATGACAAACGCCATGTTTACCAGAAAAACATTCCTAATTGGGAGAAAGACAGAGAAAATACTAATGCAAGACAGATTATCAAAATAGTTTACCTGAAGACAAAAGTCTCTTGGAGCAATGACTTTAATAGAAGGACTCGTATTTCTATAGGATTTTATGACATGCCATTGTGGTCTGCAGCCACTCTTATCAACTTTATCGTGTTTTTTAAAAAAAAGCAAAATATACATATATTATATATATTTAGAAATTTAGATAAATGTTGACTACAAACTTTTTGGCATTTCACATATATATCCAGGACTGCCAAATGATTCTGGAATATCTCTCCATAATCCGCTATCCCTTTCCATGTATACATATATTTCATTCCCAAAATGGGTATTTTCATTATGTGCAAAATTGTGAAATTTGAGTGGTGTGCCGTCACCCCAAATAAAATCTTTGGAAAATATTCCTTGAGAATCAACTCTCTTTAGGCCTATATAATATTGAGGTTTCAGGGAATTCTCAATATACAATTGAATGAAAGATAATTTCCTTGCAGAATCAATTTTAACAACAGTTGAATTTTGACTATTACACAAAGAATCTATATGTAGAGGTGAATTTGAATTATCGTCAAACATTTTGATACAACTGTCAAGATATCTTATCCATCCATAGGGACAATCATCACCTTTTTTCGTTAAATTAAACAATACTTTATAGAAAGAAAAAGAGAGAACAAAGATATACAATACCTTGCACATTCACTGAATTGCCAATTGTTGATAATGATAAAATGATGCAAAATTTCAAAACTGACATCATTAGTGACTTTTTCCCGTTTGAACTTTGTATCTTTATTGCGCTTATAAGAATGGTCATTTATCTAATTTTTTATTATCTATGAACAATAACTTTATGTTTTATTTCATTTATAATTTATTTAAATTAGTGAAAAGGTGAAAGGTATTTCAACTCTTTCTATAATTTCAAACATAGTCATCTCATACATAATTATGATCTGAAAAGTCGTTAATACAAGAAAAGGATGTTATATTATTAAACAATAACCTTTCTCAATTATTTCTCTTTTCAACTTTATTGATTTCTTCTTAAGAAAGGCAAAAAAAATCGTTCAACCAATTGTCCCTCTTGGTTTTAAATACTTTAATTTTAATGTCCCTTGTAGAAAAAGGTTAAAATACAAAATTACAGCCTATTTTAGTATCAATACTTTTGAAATGTCATGTTTATCACTCATTTTCTATTCAGTCGTGTTTTTTTGTCTATAAATTTTTCAGTGTAGAGGAAAATTTATAAATTTTAAATAAGGAAAACATTTAGGTATAGAATTTTAGAAATGAAAAGATGAAGGAATATAAATTATAACGGCCCTTGATTATAAAGTTTAAGCCTAGGTTTGTGGCTTTATTGAGGTTGAAAGAATTTCAATTTCACTGATTTCGGTCCATGTTAAAGCTAAACTAAAGGTTAGGGATAAAAGAGAAGAAATTACTTTACCCACTGATGGGTTAGATCTTAATTGTTAGGGTCTAAGTGTCAAAATAAGAGACGTTTTGTCCAAAGCATCCGATATGCAGTATCTAGGTGAAATTAGAAAAAACTAAACTTATTTTACTTTGTAATCTAAGAGAATATCTAAATTTCAGGTGCAAACGTAACCATAGAGAGAGCGAAAAGTACCCAGGTAAGTACTTATATGTATAATTGATATGTTAGAAATATATATATATATACTGTATATATAAATTATACATACATAACAATGTGGTTTATTAAAATGCTATCATAGAAAAATAGGTGGAAAAAGTTTGATGGTTTCCCCTCAGTACAAATCAATAGTTCCATCATTTTAAACAGTTTAAACAATTATTATTTTTCCCTTTTAAGCAAACGTTCTACTTAAAAAAGAACTACCCAAATGGAATGTAAGCCTACGTATCTGTTGTATTTGTTTTATTTCTGAAGAAAGCAAAAATCTCTTTAAAGCATTATCTATTGGTAAATTTGTACATTTCCATAGGCTATGGGTAAAAGTCCATCTATTTCTGATTTTGCCCGACATTCATAGATTCCTTCATCCATCTTGGTAGGAAAGGGCAAGTCAACAACAGCCTATAAAGAAAGAAAGAAATATATATATATATATATATATGTATACTGTGTACGTGAAATATTTGAATAAAAGCAGAGATTTTTGTAGGAAAAAAATGATTAAATATTATTTTATTACCAAAGAATGCATTGTGTCTTTGTTTGTCCAAGTATTATCTAATATTCTCTTATTATCTTTATAGATTTCTAAGTCAATATCATCTCCAAAATCATATTCAATTTCGCAATAAAAGCATCCAATTCTGCCAGGTAAAACAGGAATTGTTGAATTGAATGATCTTTCAAAATTAAGACCGTTATTTCCTTCATAAAAACAACTTCTAAAGTATGGATATTTTAAAATTTGTGCTGTATTTTTTTCTTTAATATGCAAATGTTTTATTGAGAAAATTGACTCAATCTTTGCATGATGATAATCATCTTCTTCATTTGAATTTGGATGGCGTGGTTGATAGAATGAATGGATGATAAAATCTATTTGACTATCAATATCTTTAGGA
>CAJFCJ010000183.1:66314-84152 GCA_904063045.1 Dimorphilus gyrociliatus
AAAAATGTTTTTGCTATTTTTAGACTTTAAATAGGGTAAGGTTATTGTCCACTTCACACCTGTTTACAAGACTAAAACGAAAATATTTTTAAATTGCAATTGCAATTAACTTTTAAAAAATGAATTAAAATTAAGCTCTCTTTCATATGTAACAAATACATTTTTAAGAATGTCTGGTTTTTACAAAAAATGTAATAATATTTTCAAAGTTTTTTATTCTTTTGCCAATTCTATTGTGACTCTATCGATGATGATCAAATGTTATATTTCCTACAAAATGGAAGTCTTACTAAATTTCCATGAAGAAAGAGTTATATTTATGTAACCCTGAAAAAAATTATAGAAAATTATCATAATTGTGAAAATTATTAGCAAAATTTTTTTATTAATTTTCATTGTTTTTTTCATTATTTGGCGGTAAGCCCAAATTAACTGTACATCCGGATTTTATCCAGTTTTGTGTTTAAATAGATGTCTTAAACTGAAATTTTTTTCAACAAAATTAATTTTCCAAGTGAAATTGATTACTTATTATCTATTTTACCTACTTTAGTTAATTTTTATATCATTTATTTCATTATGGCATGGGGTAAAGAATTTAGGAACCTGGTAATCCAGAAATATGAAGAATTGAGGAAAGTAAGGGAAACTGCAAGGGCTTTGGAAATGGCATCATCTACAGTTAGCGACATTTTAAGATATAAGTCACCCAAACAAGAGAATAGGGGTTGTCCAAAGAGACTCACAGAAAGAGATGTAGCAAGAATGAATGGGATTGTGAAGAGACTTAAAAGAAACAAGGAAAGGATGACAGCTAGGAAGATTTCAAATGAATTAGAGGTAGATGTAGGCGTGAAGAAAATTCAGAGAGAGTTGAAATAGCAAAATTTTAAATACAAACGAATTCGACAAAGAGTTGATCTCACAAGCAATGACCACACAAGAAGAAAACAGTATTGTCTACAAACTATTCGAGATAATTTAGGATGAATGGCATATATATCTAATCAATTGGCCAGCGAAGAGCCCTAACCTTACCCCAATAGAAAAAGTGTGGCACCTGACTAAAAATTTGGTTTATGATGGGGCACAATTCACATCAAAAGATGAACTATGGGGGGAAATTAAAAAATGCTCCTACCAACTTGTAAACAAAAATCCGGACTTATTTCTATGTAGATCCAAGTTTTGCCTAATATTTCATTGCTAAAAAATAGAAAAAAAGATCTTTTTTGATCAAGAAAAAGATTTTAATCTTCAGCCTATCAAAATTGGATGTTGTTGAAAAGGCCCACAGTTTTGTGGTTTTACCCTAACCCAGCCCTGGACCCTTTTTTAAGCGCTTTATTGCTCCTAACCCTTAGTTTGGACCCACCTAATTACAAATCAATTGTTGGAATATTTTTCCTAACCCTTTCCCAACCCAAAATCTCACCTCAAAATAACTGCAAAATGGGCGTTTTCAACAGCCCCCCATCAAAATTTATGATGTCCGGGTATTTTAGACCTTTACTTTATTGTTCAGTGAAAAAAATGTTCTTAAGTTTGCTTTTTTTAAATCTAAAACAAAGATGTAGATGATATTTTTTCACAAGAATTGTGCGGTAAAAATAAATATCATTTCAGTCTTCTCTTGAATTAGTTTTAAATAAAATTTAGAGAAATAGCTTAGATGGATGGTAACGTCTGTTCTTTTATAGAAAAGAAGCATCTGTAATTAATTAAAATCTATTAATATTATTACTCTTGTTCTAAACACAATGCTAACATTTGCTTAAATAGTAGCGACAAAGAAGAAGATTTCTTGAGTTTTGTCAGAACTTTAGATTATGTCTACTTAATGAGGATGTAATATGGTGCAGCAAATCTTAGACAAAACAGCTCCATTCCAACCTCAAAACGTTGACGATTGGATTGAGTTTAAGTCACCCCCCCAGATCAGAGTTCCTTAGTACATACCAAACCGAAAATTAAAGCGAAGACTCAAACTTTGAGCAAAGATTATAGATGTATGTGTGCCGAAAATCATGTTTGGCCTATTGTCCGGTTTACATCAATTTTGATGTGAAAGAAAAACAACTGATGGTTGAAAGGTTCTACAGGTGTCAGAACTGTCTATGAGGCGGACATACTAGTGAAAAATGTCCGTCAAAATTCAATTGCAAGAAGTGCAATCAAGCTCATCACACAACATTATATCACACAGGGGCAACAACCCTAAAAACGATATCTACTATCAACTATAATCAATTAAAGGAAAAGCAAGAAAGAATGACCGTATATGAGACAACAGTACAAATTCCAGCGTCTGGTAAATCAACCAATCACAAAATTACCGCTCTTATCAACACTGGAGTGGTAGTGTCCCTGATTAGCAGACAATGTTTAGAAACTACATCGTACAATTCAGTAGCTGAAAATTGTTGCTGAATTGATATATCTTATGTCAATAATGAGCTTCAAACAATAGGTTAAAGTCATATTCCCTAAATTGGGGAGTAAATACAACGCCGATGCCCACGTGGTGGATTCACTATCTACCATACCAGAACAACCTCTGATAAAAATCAACTCAAAGTACACTGAACCACCACTTCCAAGTGGCAGAATAGACTTACTTATAGGACATAGTCTAAGACAGGATAGATCACATTCACATCTCGGTCCTATACAACTGTATAGAACTAAGGACTATAACTTCATGCAATATGCACTCGGATGGTTCAAAACTATCCCCCTTATCATGCGACGTCCCATTCGGACTGTACCGTAAATATGATCTATGCAGAGACACAGCTGAATGTCCACCATATTGATCAAGTAATTGATCTACCTGATGTGGACGACCTTGGTGCAGATCCATCCAGCTCTATTAATGACACTAGAGCAAGTGACATTATGGCAAACTATGTTCAGACATCTAAAACTTATTGGACCTTCCCTCTCCCTTTCAAACACAACCCGAATGTACTAACCAACAACTACATTATTGCTAGAAATCGATTTCAGGCCATTCGTCAGAAACCCATTTATAAGGATTATAATGACGAATACAAGTCAGGAATCCAATCTTTGTTTGACAATAGCTATGCTCGACGAGTGTCGCACAAGGAAGTTAACTTTTATTTACCTTATCATGGTGTACCTAATCCAAACAAGAAAACAATAAGAATAGTCTTTGATGGTACCGCGAAATATAAAGGTTTTTCCCTGAACGATACACTCATCACGAGCTCTTCCCTACTATGTAACCAGGCCCATCTCCTTACTTTGTGGCGAACCCAACCCCATTTTATCTTAGCTGACATTAAGCAGATGTTTATGAATATATGTGTAGACATCAAACATCAACTCTATTTCAGTTTCCTGTACGAAGACCCAAAAAAGGAAAACAATATTTTATTTGCCGTATATATCAAAACACTCTTTGACTGCTTTCCATCATCAAATTGTGCCTTTGTACCTGAAGGGGGCTGTCTATAATATTTTTTTTAGCAGAATGTCACCAAGCGTCTTAACATTGAAAAATTCAAAAACTTGGTGGTATTCCAGCAAATAAACTTGCAGAAAAGTCCATAAAAAGTCAATAAAACAACCAGAAACCAATTCTAAAGTTAGAAGAAAGTTCACTAGGTAAATTCTCTATTCCAATTATGGGCTTAAGAATATGTAGACTTATATTACAAATTTTTATTCTACTCATCTTTTGTGTTGACATGTCTTTTCTTCTTTTTCTATATAACATATCTACAGTATATATGAATGATGTTGTTACCTTTTTGACTCATCTTAATTGGAAAGTTGTTGTCCCTGACTATAAAGTCTTTGTAAAGTTGGCAAGTCGTTTTGTAAGCATCTCAAATGCATCGCATTCATAATTCCTTACAAATTCAAATTAGAAAAGTATTTCTGTTGTTTTTAATATTTTCCAGTGTGAGTTAACAAATTGGTTAGACATTTTCATTAAACTCTAATGGAGATTTTAATTTAACAACCTTAACATCAAAATATTGATGCTTTATCATTCAATGATTGAAGTTCAACATAATCTTCAATTGAATATAAACTTGAACTTGTAAAATTTTGATTTTCTTATCCAACTACAACTTTCATTAATGAAGAATAGTATCTGGCAAAATTTAATGCAACTGTTTAATTCACTTAAATCTATATTTTCAATAGAAAAACATATTTGAAAAAGCATTTGCTGCTGGTCAATAAAAATTGCTTATGAACTACAGTACGGATCATCTAATTGAAGTACCACTGTATTGTTTTAGACTTAGATATTAGTAAGATATTTTGATAGAATGCAAGATAAACATAACTTATCTACTTTCTCACATGCATACGTGTTTAAAGTATTAAAAGCATTTTGGAGATAGCCATCTATAATGGCCAAAGTAGGCTCAAAGAGAAACAAGAAATCAGCAATATATAGTAACATGTATGAAAAGTGAAATACCATAGACCAAACATTAAATATTGTACTTTGTTGTACAGTAATTGTATGAATTTCTGTAAGGTGAATAAGATCAAAACACACATGCCAAGGGTTTGTCTGCAGACTTAGTTGTCCTAACCTTTTTTGGTGGTGGAGAAAACTTTTGTGTGACATGTCTTTTCTTCTTTTTCTATATAACATATATATACAGTATATACAGTACGGGCGGTAACTCACTGTTACACCTCAAAAAAATAATATTTTCTTGATTTTTTCTCTTTCCGTACTTAAAGAATGAAAATGAAGGATATTATTATATTTAATAATATTCTTCTTATCATTATGGAAAGAAAATATATGTTTTTTATTTAAAATCTCAGAAATATGATCACTTTAATGTGGTAGGCCTATTTATGGAAAAGCACAAGCATCAATTATGTTCAAAAAATTTACACTGATCATTGAGTAGTGTCACTATTAACCAGATTTTAAGGTCATTTATGAGTGTGCACATGTGTAATCTAACAGTTTGACAAATGTAAAATAAAAATGGTGAAGCTATCTGAAGCAACAAGAATTTCTATCTTAAATTGTCTTCAAAGACCAGAAATGTCCATTCAAAAAGTGGCAAAGCTTTTTAAATGTAGTCCAACTACTGTACAAAACATAAGAAATAAATTTAAAGAGCTAAAAACTGTCAAAGATAAGCAAAGAAGTGGTAGACCAAAAAAAGTGACACAAAAGATGGAAAGGCAAATTACCAGGGCATCTACATCAAACCCAAAATGGATGGCCCATCAGGTATTATCTAATTCTGGTATACCTATATCTCTTTCTCTGACAACAGTGAAGCAGGTACAATGGAAAAATAAGTAAATGGGAGAATTGCAGCCAAAAAACCTGCTTTATTCAAGAGGCAGATAATAAGTAGGAAAGAGTTCTGTAGAGAGAGAGAAAAGTGGGGGATTGAAAATTGGAAAAAAGAAATTTTTTCTGATGAATCAAAGGTTGAGCTTCATCCCAGGAGGAGGGAGTTTGTTAGGAGGCCACTGGGTAAATGGAAGGACCCCAAATATACCACAAAAACAGTAAAATCTGGGGGAGGGAATATCATGGTGTTTGGCTATATCAAATTTACCAGAGATAGGGGCCTAGCTTTAGTGTCTAATTGCATGACAGCTTCGGATTATGTCAATATTTTGAGCAGTCATGTTGTCCCAAATTATAGGAGAGGGAAAATTTTCAAGCAGGATGGGGCTAGCTGTCATACAGCAGCCAGAACATAATCGTACCTCAAGAGAAAGGGAGTAGAAACACTGGATCCATGGCCAGCAAACAGCCCAGATCTGAACATAATTGAGCAAATATGAGGCACATGCAAAAAACATTTAATGGCAGTAAGCCAAGAAACAAGGATGAGCTGTGGGAGATGTTTAGAGAGGAATTTTTTAAAATTGGAAATTCAATTCTTATATGAGACAATGGAAAGAAGGCTTAGGACTTTTTATGGACTTTCCTGCAAGTTTATTTGCTGGAATACCACCAAGTTTTTGAATTTTTCAATGTTAAGACGCTTGGTGACATTCTGCTAAAAAAAATATTATAGACAGCCCCCCTCAGGTACAAAGGCACAATTTAATGATGGAAAGCAGTCAAAGAGTGTTTTGATATTCTAATTTTGAACATTTGTTTAATCAAGTAGAATTGAATACTGTTTTATTTCTCAAATGCATATAAAATATTCAATGTTCAAAAATAAAGACATTAATTGTGAAATACTGATCAATGCCTAGTATTCTCATAACAGAAGAAGACTACATACAAAATCTTTGCAATAAATGTATTCTTGTTAACAGTTGAAGAGTTTTTCACAAAAAATATTTGGACTACTTAAACTAAAGTTAGAAATATTTCATATTGCTTTGTGCACTGATATTTTTTTTAGAACTGAGCAGAAAGCAGAAATTTTAGATTGAAGTTTACTGTATAAAGAAACAGTGTGTCTACCAAACTAAAGTGAGTGTTAACTCATTATTACTTCAGATGCTTCAGAAGCTTCATCGGAAATTTTAAAACAGCATCTACAGGTACTGAGACATCAGCATGTACAATTACAATTCGCATTCCAGCTCTCCCTATTACAATAGTTCCGTCTCGATAGTCGCGATAAGCAATTGCAGTGAAGTTGTGTCCAATAAAGCGATAAGTACCTCAACGAATGTAAAAAGTAAGTTGCTGTTTTGACAAAATATTAATGTTTGTTTTAAATATTTTTCTTTTTAAAACTTTTAAATTATTTTCAAATTACCTCAAGAGCTCCAAAGTCATACTTGCTTAGCTTTTCAAAAATTAGTTGTCGTTGAGCATCAGTTATTCGTACATTTAGTCCACCAGAATGTTTTGTTTCGAAGGATCCATCTTTACCAATAATAGTAATTTGGTCAACAATGTGAGCTCCATTGTCCAATGTTATTCCGTTAATCCAAATTGGAACTTGACTATCAAAGTTTTCTCTTTTAGTTAACTTTTAAAGAAAGGATTAAATGTTAAATTAAAATTTCAACCAAAAAAGTAATTATTTTTTTTACCAAATTATCAACCAATTCCCTTAAACTGTTCAATTCATTTTCCTTTTTCACTTTCTCATTTAAATTTCTTAGATAATTTAAGACAGAATTCTCTTCATAGGCTCCAGTAAAACAAATGCAAAAAGAAATAAGTAAACATATTTTCCATAGCTTCAACATAATTTTAAGCTACGAATTCTGTTTTGAGAATGAAACTGGTTGGCATCTATTTATAGAATATGGTTGAAAGGGTCCGCAATTGAAAGGGTCCGCAGTTGAAAAGGTCCGCAAGCTGATTGAAAGGGTCTGCAAGTCAATTGAAAGGGTCCGCAACTCAAATTAAATTGTCTGCATATTGATTGAAAGACTTCCTAACAATTTTTTTTATAATTCTGCATCAAATTAGAAAAAAGAAAATCATAACATTGGTATGTTTTGCACCAGTTTTCACAATAAGAGTGTTTTGCTAGTTTGATTGATTGCAGGGAAAATCTCAGGTATGCAAACTTTTCCATAATTTTCTCTTGCATCTTTAGTTGTTTAAATATTATAGAAGCAAATAAAGCAGTATTATTACATTTTCTTTCAGAGATTTCTTATCAGAGTTTTTTCTCTACAAAATAATATTAGATTTCAAAAATGATGCCACAATGCTTTTCTTGCAAAGAGACAATAAACAAGCAAAAAAAGAGAAAATGCTCTCTTTGTATGCATACTAATCATTGGATTTGTCTACAAGGTATGTTAAAAATCATTTTTAATCAAATTTATATGTATCATATTATTTCTTGCAGACAATCTGTGTGCACTTTGTGTTTCAATTCAAAATTGCCAAGCAAAGATTGTGTTAAGATGTGACAAAAAGGAATTTGAAGCTAAACAAATAGTTTCTGACAATGAAATGATTGATTCTCTTATCACAAGTGATGAAATAGCTGATGAAAACCATACTCAAGAAGATTTGGAAGACCACAAGATTGGCACATATTTTTATACTGATGTACCTATTGCGAAAGATATTACAGTTGTTTCACAAAGAGAAGGAAGTGTCATTGAAGAAATTGCTGCAAAAGTACAATCAAATGAGGACACAAACATGAATGTGTGAACTTTAAGTGAAAACATGATAAATTAATAAATTAATATACATTTCTATTTTTAACAGGTTGATGAAAGTTCATTTGAAGATGTAGAAGAGAGTATTTTGCTGACTGATGGATCTTTTGAAATATTTGAAAATGGAAGTCAAAAAGGAAAACCTCTGCTTCTTCATAATGGATTTTCATATACAGTTAAACAAACAAGAAAATGTAATCGAATTTGGAAATGTAGTGGCAAAAATAAAAAAGGAAAATGTCCTGGAAGTGTTAATGAAAATGGTGGTAACTTTACATTAGGCTCTAAACCTCACAATCATTCATCAAAGAAAAATCTAAAGCAAATTACAAAAATGAAAGTGCAAATAAAAAAAAGAGCAGAATCAGAAAAAAAGACATCTGCATTGAGAATTGTGGAAGATGCCTATATTCAACAAGATATTGTGTCAAATTTTCCAAAAATTACAAATTGCAAGCAGGTTGTTAATTACCACAGAAGAAAAAACCAACCAAAAGAACCAGAATCCTTGACATTTTTACTTAATCACTCCTTTATTGCTGATAGTTTCCTTCAATGTGATTTATTACATCAAAATGAAAGAGTATTAATTTTTGCAACAGCAAAACAATTAAAACTATTATCATCATCAAAGATTTGGTATATGGATGGCACCTTTAAAGTTGTCAATCAACCATTCAAGCAAATGTTTTCAATCCATAGTTTTTTGAAAAAAGATGGAGAAATAAAACAAGTTCCATTGCTTTTTGCTCTGTTTTCTTCCAAAAAGAGAGCAGCATACTCACTTTTGTTCAAAGTATGTTTTCAAATGATATTGAATACATGTAAGATTAACCTTTTCCTTTTTCATCAGAATGTAAAAGAATTGATTGGTGATTATTCACCCAAAACCATAAGAATGGATTTTGAGAAGGCACTTTGGAAAGCAGTCTCAAAATTGTTTCCTGCAGCTGAATCAAAAGGTTGTTTATTCCATTGGAGCCAAGCAGTCTTCAGAAAAATTCAAGTGATATTGAAAATTAATAATAAAATGTATAATATTAATTTTTTTGTTTGTTTCAAAGGAACTAGGATATGCATCAGATTACAAAAATCACACAGGTCAATATGCTGAAATGAGAAATTTAATGGCTTTGCCATTTCTACCTCCAAATATCATTCCACAGGAATTTAACAAAATAAAAGAGTACTTTAATAGCATTAGGAAACTAGGTGATTTGATTAATTATATAGAAAACACATGGATAGATACTTATATATGGCCACCTTCTTCATGGTCTGTTTTTGATGTTGCTATAAGAACCAACAATGATGTGGAAGGTTTTCATAACAGATTGAATTTAAATGTTGGAAACAGCAAATCATTTTATAATCTTCTAGATGAGTTTAAAAGAGAAGCTGATCTTGTGCCAGTAATTCAAAAAATGCTATCTGAAAAAAAATTTGAAGTGTTATCAAAAAAAGATTTATGTAAATCTGCAAAAGAAGATTTTTGATATATGGGAAAATTTCAAAATTGGGCAGATAACATGTTCAGAAGTCTTAGATATTTGTTCCAAGTTATACTTTTCAAATTGACATAAATTTAATCAACAAATTTTCATTTACTTTATCAGTTTGAAACAAAATAAATTATTACAAATTAACCATTCATTATCTTTTTCATTTCTTGTCTTTTTTTATGATTTCATAAGAAAAAAACATTTTCAAGTCTTTTTACTTTTCTTGCAGACCCTTTCAATCAGCTTGCGGACCTTTTCAACTGCAGACCCTTTCAACCGGTCCCCTATTTATATAGTCTAAAACATTTTTTATTTATGAGAAAAACTGGTTTTATTCAATATAAAGTAAAGTTATTGTACACTTATGAACTATAGTTTATAGATATTTTATAAATGATACTTACTATATGGTAGAAGTGTTGAAGTAGATGTTGCCTCTAGGGTAGATGGTACCGAACTGCCAGAATCAACCCCTTTTATAGGCAAAGGATAAGATGTTACATAACAAACATGTTGACAACAACAACAAGTGTTTATTTACATAAATATGATGTAAGAATTGATCCTTGATGGGTAACCTACACAAAGTTGTTGTTGTTTACATCACTATTGCATAATATGATAACCCTTGACCCTGTTTGTTGTGAACAATCCTTATCTGGGGTTAGACCCTTGTTGTTGACAGCCAAGGCATAAACAACTGATAAGGAATTGTATAAAAGCAGGGCGTAGGCAGTAACAGGCATTCAGTCCTGAATCAACTCCCTTAGTGAACAGGTCTAGTATTACAATTTTCGCAGAGTTCTAGTTTCCTCACTAGTTTGCTACAGTCATCTAGGTTCATCTGTTTAAACTGTGGACAGTTTCTTAAGAGGTGTGGCTTTTCGCAAGCATAATATTCAAGCTCTTTTTCTCTGCAAGACTTTTCTTATTCCTTTCTTTCGTCATAATTTGCTGCTGGTTTATTGCCCTTTTTAGTCAACGGCTTTGAGCATCTACAAGCTCTGACAAGTTTTTTTTTGACAACCTTGAATTGACTGTTCATCTTTCCAGCCTGTCATTGAGTGAGTGCTCATATTGAACTTGCTGGCGACATCCTGTATTGTGTCCAACTGCTCACTTTCCAAATCATTCTTGTCCTCGTAATCAGCGTAGACCAAACTAGCATCCAACATAAGGAGTAGAAGGCTTTTTCCTCACTGGTTTAATTCAAATTGAAGTTTGCCTTTTACATTCATTCATCACTTTACATTCATATCTATCTTTAGTAACAGGATTTTACGAGATCCAACAATTATATGGACTAATTAAATATTAATTAAACCAGACCTTAGGAAAACCTATTAATTATAGCTTGGTCACGTCTAAAGAGGGTTATTTAAATTATAGCTTTGCCATGCCTTATCATTAAAAGTTGAACCTCTACGATGACTAATTGAAATATAACTGGATTGAACCTTACTGTGTTTTCCTGCGTAGGTTAGATAGTCAGATTGTTCTAAGTTGTGTATAGTACTACAGTTTAAGCATAAAATATAATGAAAGTTGTACAATACCATATAACACAATTGAATGGAATAACAAACATGTAAAAACTATAAAAAGTGGAAAAGTTATCCTAAGCCTACACCCAAACAAAGTAGAAATACACTTTAAAAATAATTTAACAACACAGAAAATTGTTGTTATTAGAGAAGAGAATGAACTTGTTGGCCCATTCCTTAATTTTTAAATTGAAAATATCAACAAAAATATTAAGAATTATGAAGGAATTATTGGAAATGTTGGGAATAGAATATTCACTTCTATCCCATCAATAGAAGATGATAGTATAGCTATATTTAAAATGGATAAAAAGTTCATTCAAGTAAAAAACAAGATTAGATATGGAAGGAGTTGTTGGTAAATTGAATTCAAAGATTTAATATCTAAAGAAGAAATATTCAAATTTATATTTCAAACTTAAAGTTTATACTGAATAGCTTTAATCCAATCTACCAAACCAAACACTAGCTAAAAAGTAAAAATGTGTTATGTAGCACTTAGGTAGCTTTGAAACTACTCTTTCAATTTCTTTAAACACAGCACAAAGCATACGAAAGAAAATTTATAAATAGTTTCTTTGTTTTTTATTGCTTAGGATACTTCTTTATTATTTCTATAATAGGTACGGTTTCCTTAAAATATGCTAGTCATTTCCTGTTGTGAACATTACATATAGTGAACCCAGTCATTTAGATCAGGCCTTAAGTTATTAAGCTGAGTCATCCAAATCATATGACAATGAATCAGACGGTGATTTTTAGATATCTTTTGTCTTATAGTCACGTGATACACACTATTTTATAAATAAAACAAGATTTTAAATATTGAAAAAGCATAAATCTAAAATAATTTTTAACTTCCCAATCAAAAAGATACGTATCATTCAAAATGTCAAAATATCAAAATGTGTTCCATATTTTACGATGTCTCAATGAGTTAGCAATTTTTTTTTCTTCTATCGTCAAAGTAATTTCGTTTTTTAAAAGAATTTTTTCTATTGGATAGCTCGATATGGAAGAAAAGTAAAAAATAATTGAATTCTGATTGGAATTTTTTATATCTTGACTCTCCCTTTTTTAGAAATAAACAGGAACACGATGAATTACTGAGACAAATTCGGTGTAAAATTTGTCTATCTACCATTGCAAATTCTATATTTTTGCCATGTTGTCATTTGGTCTCATGTCAATCATGTCTAGTAAAACTCCTGAGGCAACGATGTCCAGTTTGCAGAGAAAATATAAGAGCCTACATTGTCACAAAGTCTGATTTAGATAATCCTTAAAAAGATTATTCCTTATTTTTGCCATGTCCTTATGTGATATCGTGTAAAACCTGTCTAGTGCAATTCAAGAGTTCCAGTTCGGAGAGAATTTATCAAAGCCAACAGATAACATTATTACATATTTTCATTATTAATTTTGGTATTGATAAAGAGAAAATTGACCTGTCACCGTAGTTCTCCACAAAGATTGACTCTTCTCTGCCACATTTTGAAATTTATCCTGCAGAATTGTTGTGCTCCTGCCAATCGTTCTTTCATTATTATCGAGCAATATATGCTATTAGATTTAAGAATAGTGTTTACAATGAAACGAGTTTTTATATATCAGCTAGGCAACAAGAATGCTAATGAATTCTATGGGGAAAAGTTGACTGTCCTTTGAGGAGAAAGAGAATCTATTTATTGACAACGTATGTTTCTTCTGATTAATATGCATAATATGCAAATTTCAGTCGACAATTGAATGTATTCTGACAAATAGATAAGAAAATATATAAATAAATAGAAAAAATAAAATTATTTTGTGTTGCTGACTATTTCGAGCATTTCACAATTTATCAACATTGGTAAACATTTCCCTTGAAAATAAGTTATAATTCAATTAGCCTCTTGGTAAAGATACACATGAAAATGACAATTGTCCTATTGCAAAGTGATGATTGACCAACCTCAGCTATAAAGTTTAATATCAATATGTGTTAGAGAGTTTTTGCCGTGTGTAATTTTAGATTAAATTATGCTTATAATCATTCATGCTGTATTGAATATTTGAATTGTCACCATTGAACATTGACTCATGCAGGCGATACATAGAAGAGAGTTAATGATGTTAACTTCCAATTTTCATTGTATATGCTATTTCTTGTCTCTACTGATAGAACATCACCTTGATCCAATTTCAATAGCCCTCCTCTGCTCATAGTTTCAGGACCTGCTAATTTTCGTAGTCTTTGCATTCCTAATTTTTTTTCACCATTCACCATAATAAATATTACAGATTGCTGATTTGGCCATGTTCCAACAGATACATCAATATGATACAAACCAGAAACTTTTACTAAATAACTATCAGTAGTAGAATTCCAACCTGAATTTGTGTCATAAACAATTCGGTCATAGCCAATTTTTACAGTGGAAAATGTTTGTAAACTAGTAGTTCTATAGGCATAGAATGCTGGCATTTCTTCACTTGAATTTAATTTAAAACCAGATATATATGTTGAAAGATCATTTGATTCTGTTGCACCTTGAATTAATCTTAGTGAAATTGTATCAGCTTCTTTTAAATACACAACCAATCCTCTAGACGTTTGAGAAGTGTAGAGAGCCGCATGACCTCTTACAATCATTCTTTCATTTGATAACGATTCCCCATTGATAACTAAACTTAAAATGGATATTTTTCTGTATACAAATCCATTTCCAAAATGAATAAAATACCATCCTTCTGATAAAACTCTTAAACTCAGGTTATCATTTACTAAACTTACTCCCTTCATAGATAAAACTTTATTGAATCTGATCAAATATCCAGATGTGTAATAACTTGTAGTTGATGCAAGGAAAAATAGACTTGTTGGCTGATACAAAAAACCAGACCATGATGTTTCAGCGCCGTTTTCACTGCTTACAGCTGTTGCTTGGAAAAGGTATATATCAGGATTATCGCGTGATGTTAATTGTAATATTCCAGTTCTACTAATGCTATCTCTTTGAGCGTGTAGACTTTGCTGAATGCCAAATAATTCCCTTTTTGCACGCAAACTCATCCCGAAGAGACGATGATTAATTGTTGCGCCTGTTGTACCAGTAAATGAAAAAAAGTAAAAACCACTCTTTTTTATATTCAACTTGTTTGTAGATGCATTAAATAAATTTCCATTGTCGTGATTTATTTTTTGCCATTGGGCTGTGCCACTCCTGTGAGTACGGGTTGTAGTCATTGATACCATAAATGCTGGATTCTTTTCCAAATGACACGGAGGATTTTGACATACTACCACTTCGACTGATTCTCCTGGGCATTCGGGTCCTCCATTAGATGGTGGTGGATTTGTACAATCTCTTGTACGTATTCTAAGGCCATCGCCGCAGTTTGGATCGCAATCACTCCAATTCGACCATTCGGTCCAGCCTCCTGGTTTTGGACAATTTGCTTCTTCACTAGTTACGCATATTCTTGTTGCGCAATCTCGAATATTATATGATGGACTAAAGAAATAGCCAGGTGGACACTGTTGAGGCCAAGCAACTCCATTATGACAATGATAGTATTGTCTACAATCATTCATATTGGGAAATGTTCCGTTGTGATTGCCTTCGCACTCACTATTCTCCACATAACAAGCCTCTTTATACATATTTTTACCATTGGTGTTTGTTGAACACTTTCGAGCAGTGTCTAGGCTTTGTATTGTTGTTGAAACTTCTCCAGGACAAAAGGCATCATGTGGTTCAACACACATTGAATATTTACAATCCTTTACACTAATGGAAAAGAAAAGTCGTGGAGGACATTGTTGGCTATATGCCGTATCATTAATACAATGATAATAAATTCCACAATTCTCCGGATCACCATAAACACCATCAATTGGTTTCAATGCTGAATCAACTGGACAAGTAAAATCGCCATGGTTACATTGGACCATTAAAAATACTGCAAAAGGAAGCAAAAACAAAAAACAACAAAAAATGAAAAACAATTTTTTTTTAAATTTGTTAAAAAAAAGAAAACAAATATTTACTTATTAAAAATGATAGTAAACTTCTCATCTTGAAGTTTAGTAGAGTACCTTCTTTATTGATTGAGATGCATATTTTATTTGAATATTTATACTCAAAATGACAGAGTTTATCATTTTTATTATCAATATTATCTATAGGTATGAGTTTTTGACCAGTTTATTTTCTTTATACATACTTTGTGATCTTTCAATTTCTTGATACTTTATGATTAAATCTGAAAAAAGAGATAAATTTTTTGATTGTAAGTGGAACTCTAAGAAAAAAAGATAAACAAATATTTTTTTTTTACAAAACACCAATTTTAAATATAACATTTTTAACAGTGATTTTAAGCTTAGTTAAAAAAGGAGAGGGAAGTGATATTAAAGTAGCTTTATAAGATTTATTTTTCGCTTATAGTACGGAATTGCGGACAATTCCGTCTAAAATTATTTCTCAGCTTTCTCACACCGTTTTGGATACATTCACTCTCTTTTATACCTTTGCTAGCGTCACCTAACTGGGTCCTTGACAGTGATCATTCGTGGTGCCACGTTTGTGCCACATTGTTCTCTATCTACTGTCCTAGCTTCGGCTAAGTCAAGCTCTCCCTTTAAGTGACGCGTACATATTGACATACATTCACTGGCTCACACTATCAAGCACAGAGTATAACATTCTGTTCAGTAGCTTTTGTAGGTAAAGGAAAAAAAAGACGGGTTACAAAATTGTACTTTGTTGTATCTTGATCGTAAGAATTTCGTTCTCGTCCCAACCGTAGTCGTCTGCACTGCTCATTTAATAATACACCAAAGCACTGGTTCCATTCATCCTGGGTATTTGGGTCAGATATATTTCATAAGATGTAACAATTTCAGTAACATTCAATTCAACCATTGAATGTGAGAAGATAGAACTGCAGTCCAAAAGTCAACAATAGTCAAGTTTGACCTTTTAGTACTCTTTAGCTGGCTGCTAAATTAATGTTCATAGGTAGATAAGTAAGACAAATGTAGTTTATAAGATTTTGTTTTTCGCTTATAGCACGAAATTCCTAAGAATTTCGTATAAATTGTATTTGATAT
The DNA here is from genome assembly GCA_904063045.1 of Dimorphilus gyrociliatus. NCBI lineage: Eukaryota > Metazoa > Annelida > Polychaeta > Dinophilidae > Dimorphilus > Dimorphilus gyrociliatus. The sequence continues at coordinate 82,586 of CAJFCJ010000183.1, forward strand.
TCTTTTGGTCTCTCACACTGTTCTATTACATTCACTCCCTTTTATACTTTGTTAGTGTCACTTAATTGGGTGTTTGACTGTGCTCATCTGCATTGCCACGTTCATGCCACGTCGTTATTTACCTCGTGACATAACATCAAGTTGGACTGTCCCAGCTCTGGGCTAAGTCAAACTCCCTTCTTAAGTGACGCTCACATACTGACGCTCACATACTGACTCACATTTACTCATAACATGTAATGTGAACAGAACGTTAGCATATAAATATTCTGTTTATGTAGTTTTGTAATTGTTATTAAATTCATTACATTCATTTGTAAGGATTTCTTTTTGTGCAAATGCCTGCGTTCATTTTGCTATTTATATAATAATATTGTGCGTGGCCCTGCACATAATTTCTTATAAAATGCGGTTAACTTTGCTTCTTTCTAAGCAATTAATGATCACATAGGATGAAGACAAATACAATATAAGAATAGATTTATTAAACCATCCTTCTAGATCATTGTTGATTCTGATTGCCTCATCATGTATTGACTAGTTTTGTGATAGAAAATATCTATAAAACCACTAGTTATTGATGTAAATCCATTAAAACTCTGAATGTATAGAAGCTGTCTGAACATTATTATTGAAAGAAGTTTTAATAATGTTGGATGGCAGAAATGATAATGTCATTATATTTTGCATGGTGTTATAGCTGCCACCTATTCCCTTTTATTCACAAAAGCAGCTCAGTTCCTGTATTTAAAAATTTTCATTTTGATTGACTCTAACAAGACACCTTTGACTCTTATTTCTTCTGTCGCATATCAACACAGTTCTCTTTTTGATTTTAAATGAAATACTAAAAGAAAAGCCATTATGAACTAATTAATTCCCGCCTTACTGGCTTCTATTTTTTATAATTTCAAATTTAGAGGAACAATTGTTTTCAACAGGTTATTATTCATTTTAATAGTGAGCGTTTTCATTAGTATTCCTATCCTAGTCAAACCATAAAAACATTAAAACCAAAAAATTTATTAAAATTACAAAAAAAATTAAGAAAAAACTTTATCTTTATGACACAGAAATTCACTCAGATAGATAGATTTAAAGGTTCAAATATATTAAATATCAGTGACGAAAAAGAAAGGATATCATTTTTTTCAAAAGTATCTCTTACCAGTTTATAGTTAATCTTTGAATTTTCATAAACCTGATGAAAATTTAAGAAAAAGGGAAAAATTTTTTAAAAAAGACATATTTTACATACGAAAAGATAAACATTGTTAATATTGAAATTTCCATTGAAGCATATTTCGTTTTTATGCATAAACTGTAGACAATTTAAAATATCTTTGATAATTCTCAATTTCCTCTTTATTGACATATTTAAATAATTATCTTAGTTGGAGAAAAACTTTCTAAATTATCATTGCAAAAGCAAACTATATTAAAATATTTTCTCTTTCTATAAAGTTGATTGCTGCAAAGAAATATTTTTGACCTTGAACTTTGATATAAATATTTAAGTTAAAAGTATCTAACTATTTTTATAAAGTTGTGATTTTTCTTTGAAAAA
>CAJFCJ010000184.1:10211-26002 GCA_904063045.1 Dimorphilus gyrociliatus
TTATAGAGTTTATGTTTCACGCAATATTGCTCAAGTACATCTATAATTGGAGTTTTTATGAACCATTCAAAAAGTATGAAAATTATTTTATTAGTGATGATGCTATTTTAGTGAAAACAGAGCCATAACGGATTTAAACACCGACCCCATCTATATTATGATGTGCTATTAAATTTCTATCAATTTTACATTTATTACATAATGATTTTTTTTAAAATATTAATTCAGTCAACCAAGAAAAAAAAGTACTCGGATCAATCATTTTTCTTGGAATTGTAATCTAGTTATTGATATTAAAGGGAATATAGTCCAGCTCTAAGAGCCTAAAAGCAAATTTTATCAAATTTTTTTTCTGTTTATTCAAATTACCAAGCGGCAAGTTGCTATACATCATGATTAGTATTTAGATGTAGTATATCTATAAAAATATGAAAACTTTAAAATACTATATTTTACAACATACAATGAAATATCAGACAGCTGAGTGTTAATTATAAAAAATATAACAATTATAACTCAGTTACATGAATTACCATTATTATTAAACAAGGTACAATAAAGGAATAATATCAGAATAGTGATGCTTTATTGCTACAATAGAACATAAGATGCGAAATATATTCTTTTATTCAAGATTTTAATAGAAGAAACTATATAATAATAAATAGTCTCTTAAAAATATATTATAAATAGATAGAGCAAAAAACGACTTATATGAACTCTTAGATTTAAATTGAGACAATTACAAAATAAGCCAGGATAAACCAAAAATTATACACAAAAAAAGTGAATATATAACACCATAAATAGAAATATGAATACTGTAAATACTTACGGATATTTTTCCTTTTATAACATGTTAAATTTTAATTCAGTAAATTAAAGACTAAATAAAACACTCATTCTGTCATCAAGTAATGATTATAAAGATTAATTTTACGATACCAATAAAATTTTTTCTATTATTCCTTAGGAAATTTGAAACACATGAATTTTTTCAAAAATCAAAAAGAATCTACATTAAGTTGATGAATGGTAGATAGAATAATTCTGGTATTCTTAAAAATGACTATAATATGTCTTCTATTATACTTACTCTTTGAATAAATTAATGTGAATATAATTTTATAGATAACACGTTCATTGAATATATAGTTTTGGTAATATAAATTTGGTTCTTAATACAAAATTATTATGATTTTATATTAAATAAGGAGGATTGAAGGGGCTCATTATTAATGGAACATTTCGTAAAACTAACAAGTATCCTAAATCCGACTTTTCAATACCTTTAAACTGTTTTTAAATAACAAAGTAAAAAAAATGTAGAGCTAAATTGTAAAATATTCTATAATTATTTAAATAACTTTTAAAACAAATCATACCCCCTTTATGACAATATTATATACTCAGATACTAGAAACACCTAATTTAAACTATTTGAATAATGTTTATTCAAAACATGGAAGCTTCCTTACGCAAAGTTCAAAAATAACATCAAATTTAAGAACATTTGTCTCTACAAATAAATTTGATAATTCCAAACTTTATTCTCACAAATTTAAAGAATATTTGTATTATTTTATGAAAACAGAAAGTCATTTAATCTGTTTTATTAGTGATGACTCTACTAATAAAAGCATTGCGGATGTTTTCATGAAAAAAATAATTGATAACATCCGAATGAATCCTCATTATGTCACAAATAACAAAGAATTAAAGAGTTTAATGGATAGTTTTAATGATTACTATAATGATGAGGAAATAAAAGTCGAAATAATGAAAGCTAGAAACGTTGCAGTAGAATCTCTTAATAAATTACAAGGAAGAGGCGAGGTTCTTGAAAATTTAACAAATATTGCTGACGAATGGAGTACAAAGATTAAAAGATTCAAAAAGGATGTAGAAAAGACACAAAATGGAAACTATTTTGTTATGGGAGGTGTTCTTTTATTTGTAATTTTTGTTTTCTATTTAATTTACTTAAGATTTTAGTAATTTAACTATCTTGACCATTTTTTATATTGACTGTTCATCTTAAATCTAAATTTATTAAATAAAAGGGATATAAGGGGAATCTTCTCTTAATTCGTATAATTTATACTTAAAGAGCCTCAATTATAAATAAATCTAGTTCATAGATATTATGATAGTATTTATAAATTGCGATGGCTTCCTATTTTTCCTTATACCTATACATTACAAAAGATTAATATTTTAAGATTATTCTAATTTTATTAAACCTTTTTTCTTTCATTTTTGTATCCATATAAATTCTACTAAGTATAAATACAGCTCCCCCTTATTAAAACACCATTAATTTTTGAAATAACACTTTGATTTCGTAAAAATTCATTGATGGCTGTGTATAAATTCTTGAATCTGTAAAGGAATGTCTGTAATTTATGCGATAATAATCAAATATAATATCATTGCCTATATTAGGACTTTTTATAACAGCCTTAAGTGTTTTTAACTTGTAGTGATGGTGCAAATTACAGTAACAAGTATAAAAATAACTAAGCCCTCCTTATCTTGTGATTTTTCTCATAAGTATACAGTTTCTGCCTTCTAAATTGAACATTATCACAAAAAATAGTACTATTTAAATCATATAAACTGAATTACTGCTATTAAAAAAAGTAAAAATATCAACAAGATAAACTGATGCGCCATCTAAAATAAATAAAACTTCCAAATTTTATCTTTCATCCTTAAAATCAGTTTATTAAGCTAATTACTGGAAATTAATGAAGATTAGTCCAGGATTTCTACTATTATACTCTGAATTCTGTGTTTTCATTCCTTGTTTTTGAATGAATCTGAGGGCCGAGCTTTTCCTATGACTTATAGTGAAAGTATATCTTTATTGATGCCTACATATAATAAGCTTGTTATCACCTGTCTCGCTGTTTTGGTTAAAAAGTGATCTTATCAGTAAAATATCTCACAAATAATCTTATTTTCATCACATTTATATATTTTTCGTAATAAATATAAAGTCGAATAATACAACGTCCTTATAAAAATAACACAAAACTCTTAAAATGATAAATAATAATAATAAAATTTTTGAACTTTTTGTCAAATCTTGACGAAAGAGATATTCCTACCAAATGACCATAAAATAATTCGTGTTAAATTGATATAAAGTTTTTCAACTAATATTTTTAATTATCAACATTCTAAAATTTTTAAGAGTATTTTGTCTACGATTTTTGATTGACTGGTTTACTTTTAATCGTGATATTATAATTAGAAATGTAAATAACCAATAACTTTCACGGTGATGTAGTGAAACTTAGGGATGGCGTCTTGTATGATTATTTTTAGCAAAACCTATATTAGGAATATATGTATCTCCTATAATTAGTTTTATATTATCGTTAATGCGAAAATTATGTAACTCTGTATATATTCTAATAAAATTTTTGTATATTTCTCTTGGTTGCTGTAGAGTATTTATACGTTCAAAGTTGACATTTTTTTGTTTAGTTTCTCTAAACAACACAAAAGTTTAAAGGTTTTAGCATTGTGGATTGTATTTTTATGCTGATATCGTATATCATCATTTAACTTAGTCCATTATCTGTTCCTTCCAATCCCTTTCTTAACATCGGGCTTTAAAGTTCTATTTAATCTCTTTATTAGTCCCCGAGATCGAGGACTCCTTGATTTTCCTGTTATATGGGATGCAATAAGTCTACTACATAACTCATTTATACTATTCTTAAAAAATTCATTGTTATTATTAGTATTTAGTATGACCCATGACCCTTCAATTCCATATACAGTGTGAAAAAAGGGATCTCCCATTTTTTTGTTGAATCATAAATAGCTTGGTTGTTTTATTTTGGATAACTATATATCAAATCTTTTATAACTCAATATTAACCCTTTTCTATATGTTTAATTTTCCTATTGATTTTTTTTCTAATTATCTTAATAAAGGACGTCTTTAAGACTGTAAAGATAGTGTTCGCTATCATTTATTTCAAAATATGTCTTCTCTTTACTCTATAAAGTAAAAAACAAACTATTTTTTTAAAAAAGCCAGTTTCTGACATGTTTCTACTGATGTTTTATTCCAATTATCTTTTATAGCAACTTTTAATTTTTTTCTTATTTTAAATATTTTATTTCGGCCTTAATTATTGCTCACAAGTTTTCTATAGAGGTACAATCAGGAGATTGAGCAAGTTAGCTTTCAACTTTGATATCACACTCTTTATAAAATTTCTTTGCTAGCTTACATGTATGCTTGGGATCGTATCTTGTACAAAAATAAAATCGACTAATTAGATTTTATAGACTCGGTTAACAAACAAGCGCCTAGCATGTTGCAATAATACGGTGCATTTATTTTTATGTCGATAAATTTCAGTTCTCCAACACCATGATATGAAAAACAGCCCCAAACCATCACAGAACCACCTCAAAATTTTATAGTCTTCTTGATATTTTGAATATCAAGTTTAGAAAACTTTGTACGCCATACTTTTAGACTTCTATCGGAAAATATAATAGTTTTTAGCGTGCGTTATGGTATTTACACCCACCTCATATTTGCATTGTATATCTAGCTTCAATATGCCTTGGTTGTAAGAGGAACTTAAAACATGGTGTAAAGGCTTTGATGTCCATTTTATTCAAGTAATTTTTTACAGGTGCATGTAAAATGTTGGTATTACATGCTATTTGTATTTTTTCTGCTATCTTTTTGTTGATAAAAAACAGGGTAAAATTTCTTTCAAGCCCCCCTTAAAATTGAATTATGTTACCCCCCCTAATGTCAATAACAAAGTTGCAATTGCAAGAAAAAATGATTGGTTCGAACACTTTTCTTTCTTGGTTGTCTTAATTAAATATTTTGAAAAAAAAATCATTCTGTAAAAATGTAAAATTGATAGAAATTTAGTAGCACATCATAATATAAATGGTTTGATTTGAATGTGTAAATCAAATAAATGTGTTAAGAGTAAGGTTTCAATTCGTGATAGCTCTGTTTTCACTAAAATAAAAGCATCATTAAAAAAAATAATTTTTATAATCTTTGAATGGTCCATAAAAACTCCAATAATGGATATACAGTCTGTAAAAAAAAATGATACACCCCAATTTTTGTCATAAAAATACAAAAAATAGGATCATACAAGATTTATAATGGTATATTTAGAATGTACTTATAAAATTAAACCTTATTTTTCAATTATTTTTTTTTGTTATTTGTTTTTTTAACGGTTAACCATAAAAAATAAATTTTGATTGTAAAAAAAAAAATGATACACCTATAATTTATTTATCAATATGCTTTCCCTTGGCTTTATATAATAAATAGGCTCGTTTTTTAAACGATTTTGAGAGTTTTTGACATTGCTCTATCGTTATTTCGTTCCATATCCTTCTAATTTCATCTTTTAGATCATTTTTTGATCGAAAGGTTTTATCACTGATTTTACCTTTTATATAGCCCCATAAGTTTTCAATTGGATTGCAATCTGGTGATTGTGCTGGCCATGACAATAATTTTACATTGTTAGTGTGAAAAAACTCCTTTGCTAGCTTGCTAGTATGCTTAGGATCGTTATCTTGCATGAAAATGTAATCTGAAATGCCCATTTTATCGATCGAACTAAACAGGGAGCCTGACAACATATTACAATAATATGCAGCATCCATTCTTTGATCAATAAACACAAGTTCTCCCACCCCATAATAGGAAAAACAGCCCCACACCATTACTGAGCCTCCACCAAACTTCAACGTCTGATTGATATTCTCTGATTTTAACCTCTCATCAGGCTTTCTCCATACTTTAACCTTTCCATCGTGATTATAAAGGTTAAATTTGCTTTCATCGGAAAAAATTATCTTCTTACAGTCCTTTTCCTTCATCATAATCCAGTCTCGAGCATGGCTAAATCTAGAAATAATGTGATGAGGCCTCAAAAGGGGCTTTTTTGTGGGACTATAGGCATGTATATTATATAAATTTAAATATTTCTTTATACACGAGTGACTTATGGTGATAGCCAATTTATTTTGTATAGATTCAGCTTTTTTCCGTAAAGATAATTTTCCATTTTTAGAATTTTCTGATAACAAAGTCTCCTCAAGATCATTATTCAGTTTGCTCGGTCTACCATTCTCCTTCATATGATCTATACACCCATTTTGTTATACTTTCCAATTACTTTCTGAGCTGTAGAGACAGGAATTTGTAATTTTTTAGCAATTTGTCTTATACTAAATCCACTACTCCGTAAGCCAATCACTTTTGCTTTAAGCTCTAATATATAATGTTTACCCATAATGGGGGTAGTTTCTCAGGTTCTTATATACCTTTTTGGAGGGAAAATGAGGTGTATCATTTTTTTTTTACAATCAAAATTTATTTTTTATGATTAACCGTTAAAAAAACAAATACCAAAAAAAAATAATCAAAAAATAAGGTTTAATTTTGTAAGCCCATTATAAATATATCATTATCAATCTTTTATGATACTATTTTTTGTATTTTTATGACAAAAATAGGGGTATATCAATTTTTTGGTAAAAAGGATTTTTGGGGTACAGCTATATTTGCTTCTTAAAAAAAATAAACATATTTTTAGATTTAAAACGTTTTTTTATTAATTTTCATCCGAGCCAAAATTTTTAAAAAAGGATTTTCCGTTTTTAGAAATAGATAATCTTTGATATAGGATTTTATATTTGGTTTTATGTTGCTCCCTCTTGTTTTTAAATAGTATTTGAGCCATTTCCATTGATTTTCTATATTCTGAGTGTGTTTTTCTTTGTTTTTAGGGTCTACAAATACATCCTTGTGTTAATAGTAAAGTGACCATATTCAAGTAACTTCACTCTATTATAGCCTTTCCACTCGTCAGTTATAATAACGGAATATTCTTCTACATTCTTTATTATTATTTTAGATAGTGTTTCTTCATCTCTTTTTGTGACAGGCTCAAAGAAACACTCTTTTGTAGCTCTAAAGAAAAACCACCTACTACCCATATCTACTCTATTAGTCTTCCTTTGTTATTTTCCCTTTTACTAACGGAACTCTCATCAATTTCAACGATTCTACTGCCGCCGCTATTTTCTTTTCTGAAAAGTCATTATATCGTCTGCGAATGATTTTTAAATACTATTATATAATGTTTTAGTGATATTATATTTATTATAAATTTGAATTGGCGACGTTTTTATACTCCATTCGTATATTATAAAAATAATGTTTTTTATCGACGATTTAATATTGTCGAAATAAGACATCTTACATATTGAAACTCTTATATTATTACATTTTCTCGTTTCACATAGCCAAATGAAACCATATATATTATGATGTGGTACCAAAACCATCGCTTTTTTACAGCTTTTACACAAAAATTTTTTCTTCAATAAACCCAAGTCCATCATCCATGATAAAAATCTCTCGGATCAAATGAAATAGTAAATAATTCCAATCTCGAAACCACTATTGGGGTCAAATTTTAAGCAAATATAGCTGTACCCCAAAAATCCTTTTTACCCATTTTTTTCTACAGGCTGTAAATACAAGATCTGTGAATAGAAACTCAAAATATACACTAATAAGTAGCTTGATTGTAAAGGGGTAACCAACTAAGTATATATAAACGATATAGTAAATCATGATACTCGTTTTAATCCCTATTTACAAGAGCTACTATACAGCAAATCGAAGTTACTGGGATTTAATGTAAAATCCTATCCGACATCATCCAAAATACTAAATAACGATAATATTAATTTGTTAGCTGTAAAATTTTTATATAAAAAAATCTAGACATGAAGCTTATACTAAGCTATCATCCTAATGATTTATTAAAATGAACTATGCTTTTATTTTCGGATATAATCATTTTTTTTAAGGACTGGAAGTCTTCTTTCTCAATTTCTCTATTTTTATAAAAACATTGTTTTTAATTGAAGCAGGTCATATTTTAAAGGCAATGGAAAAATAGTGTCCGAGAAGTCTAAATTTTAATCCAACAACATTTAAAAAAAAGCATTCAGTTTAAAATCAAGTTACATAAAAAATTCATCAACTAACTATCAAAGAAAATTTTCAGCAAACATCAACTAAAGCATCTGGGATATATCCCACCTTACCTTTCCAGGTATTGATTTTCATTATAACTTCTAGCTTTAATAATTAAAATCGATGAATGTTATGACTACAAAAAATAATTATCCCCTTTATTTTTATCTTTATTATCATTCATCTGTTCTTGAAATAGGAATGGCTGTATGTTGTTAAAGTAAAATATTCCAGATAGTTTATCATCCTCTTTTATCATATTTATTAAATTTTTGTCCATAGTTTTTGTAGAGACGTATATTTTCTCAAATTTATCATACTTTTCGTATAAATTATATCCATATGGTTTAAAAACGTATTGTCGATTATAATACGTTCAATACCTTTGATTTTACTGATTGCAAATAGCCTACCAGAACCGATTCCACAAGAGCTCAAATTTAAAGTTTTAAGGTTTTTTAGTTTAGAAAAATTATGCATATCCATGTCGTGTAATTTATTATTATATCCTAAATTCAGAATCTCTAGACTAGTAGCACTATCTATTTTAGACACTGATTCCCTATCTAGATTGCAATTCTGTAAAGAAAGACTTTTTAACTTTGGAAGTTTGATTATATGATTTACTATTTTTGTAAAATGTTCGTTATTTAGACCCACATTAGATATAAATACACAACTGAGGGGTCTAAGCGAAGTGATATTGTTTAACCCATTCTTAATAATACAGTTATTTATTCCAACACTTTTGAGCTTATGAAGTTTTGTAATGACATATAAATCCGTTATAATAGTATTACTTATACAATCTAGATATAAAACTTCTATTTCTTTTAACTCTATAATGTCCCTAATACTATTTCCTTCTACACTAAATCTAGAAATATATAAGTTCTTTAGATTTGGAATCTGTGCTATTAGTTTTAAATCAAGCTGAGTTAGAGACTTATACAAGGTTAAACTTAAGGACATTAGTGTTTTGGGAATATTTGTAAAAAAATCGTTGTGATTTAGCGAACAAATGATAAAACGTAAATCTTCAATATTCTTTAACGTTTTTAAATCATCTTGCATAAGAATATTGTAAGATATATTATTAGATTCAAGATTTATACTTTTTAGGTTTAATAGAGAAACCGTTTTCAAAAAAGGAAGTAATCTTAATAAATTGGTATCTTGAAGGTCCAAAGTTCTGAGAGCAACGAGATATTTTAGGGAGTTGTTATTGTTAGGTTTATAAAGTCTATCTAAGTAAGGAATATGACACCCTCTCAAGCTCAAATTTTCAAGTTTTTTTAGCTTTCTTACCCCCATAATATTTTCCTCTGTAAAACAAAAATTGTAGCTTAAATCTATTGTTACTAAATTCTCAAGCACATAAATATTATCTAAAGCATCAGATTCTGGTAAACTACACTTACTAAGACGCAAAATTCTTAACATTTTTAAATTAAGAATCGAATACAAAACTTCAGTAGTAATAGCATTATTCCCGCTCAGGTCTAAATTCACAAGTTTTGTTAAACTAAAACAAACCTCCAATAAGAACCCACCAGAATTTATTTCACAATCACGCAAACTGAGACTCTCAAGTTTATCATCTCCTAAAATACTTTCTATTAAAGTATTCTTTATATCTGCATTTTCATTTAAATTTATCGTTTTAACACTTTTTAAATATAGTAGTACTCCACTCAAGAAGTAAGTAGAAAGGCGACAGTGTGATAGATTTATATTTTCCAGCATTTCCAACTTTACAATATCATACAAATCTGCTTGATTTATATTATAATTATGTGATAAATTAAGCACCTTCAAGCTTTTTAGCTTGTGAATTCCTATTAAACTTCCAGGTTTGAGCTGACAACTAGAAAGATTGAGTGAAATTAAGTTATATAATTGAAATATATTTATCATATCTTTTTTTTCTAACTCTGTATTTTTCGAAATTGATAAACCACAGATATTAGATTTTCTCTTTATATTCGATAAAAAGTTCGCTTCTAAAGAAGAGTTGTTTAAAAAAACTATTCTTATATTCTTTAAGTCGAAAATAGACGTTAAACCATTTTTTGTTAAATTATGTGTATGCAAATGGCAGCTTGTATTATAATAAGATATAAAGTAGTAAATACTGCAAATTTTGACAAAACTAAGATTATTAAAAAAACATAAGGGATAAAAACTAGATATTTTTGTTATCCATATATGGAATATTAGAAACGAAATGGCAGTTATTTCTAACCAACGAGATATAATAACAGGGCAAGTAGAAGTAGGATCCAAAGAGGATTTAATGAATAAAAGCATTTAATTAAACATCAACTTACATAAAAAACTCATCAACTAACTATCAAAGAAAAATTTTCAGCAAACATCAACTAAAGCATCTGGGGATATATCCCCACCTTACCTTTTTAAAATTTTTTAAAATAAAAGCATTTAATAAACCACATAACCTACATAAAAAACTCCCCACTACTGCTAAGAAAAAGTTTCAGCTACACTTAAAAATTTTTTTAAAATATTTTTTTTTAAATAAAAGCATTTAATTAAACATCAACTTACATAAAAAACTCATCAACTAACTATCAAAGAAAAATTTTCAGCAAACATTAACTAAAGCATCTGGGGATATATCCCTGCCATACCCTTCCGGGCTTCGACTCTCGGAGGTCTTGAGGAGTGGCTATTACCACTCCCCACAGTTTGCGGACAGGCCTGCTCCCTTCAGAGCTAGCACCCACCCATTCCACATACACCTTGCGGTGCCTGCAGCGCGACACCTGTGCATCTCGAGTTACGGCAACAGCTGCACAGGCCACCGAGGACTATCGGCATCCCGTTCCCCTCCTAGGAACACCTCCATCCAGCTACCCGAAGACAGAGGTTTTTGGTTGTTGTCTGACTCTTAGCTACTCATAATCACTGCTTACTGGACTTAGGTCTCTGCCAGTTATACTCAACATCTACACTTCAATCAGCTTGCCTATCTTCATGGCAAGGAGCTTAATCATTGCATCTCCATTCCTAACTCGTTCTGGCGAGCGGGTCCAGCTAGGCCATCCAGATACCTCTTCTATTGCCAGACTCCGCTATGATACCTACCTCTACATGGTACTCCTGCCGACCACTTCTACTTTGTTTGCGGCGCTGACCTAGGCAGGGTCTAGGGCGTTCCTTTGCTTGGGCAATCCCCGGCCGTGGGTCGTGAGGACTTCGACCCAGTCGTGCAGATACCTTCCCATCCTGAGTGATCCTACCGTCCCTGTGTCAGGGGTGTCTACTCATACCCAACCACAGGCAGGCTCACTGACTTCCCTGTCTCTGCCTCATACACAAGCCTTCACTAAGCTCTTCAGCTCATCTGCCTTCGAGTCCCTGCATGGTACTCTGCACACCCCACCTCACTACTAGTCACGCATCCTACTACGCTAGTTTTATAGTATCTTACCAAGGAGTATCCTCACAGTATCGACTCAGACCCAGATAGATTGTGGGTATCTGGGGATGCCTAGTATCCATGCTTGCACTGTCATTAGCCGTCTCCCGACGTTACCAAGACGAACCACGTGGAGGTTACAGTGCTGTCGTCTCAGCTCTTCAGCTCATCTGCCTTCGAGTCCCTGCATGGTACTCTGCACACCCCACCTCACTACTAGTCACGCATCCTACTACGCTAGTTTTATAGTAAAAAAATTTTTAAAAAAAATTTTTTTTAAAATAAAAGCATTTAATTAAACATCAACTTACATAAAAAACTCATCAACTAACTATCAAAGAAAAATTTTCAGCAAACATCAACTAAAGCATCTGGGGATATATCCCCACCTTACCTTTCCAGGCATTGGTTCTCGGAGGTCGAATATTTAGCTCTCCTGATTAGAAAGGCTATAAGCCCTTCTCTTCAGGATAGCTTGAAGATACCTGGCTGTTGAGGCCAGGACCAAATAACACCGAGGACTATCGGCATCCCGCTCCCCTCCTAGGAGCACCCCGACTGTGGTATCACGATCGAGGTTTTTGTTAAGTATCGAAGAGTATATTTCTATACTCCTCCTATCCTCTTCGTATCCAGGACAATCAAGAAGTAGGTGATAGATATCTTCTTCTACTCCTCTCTTGCACACTAGACACTTAGAGTAAAATTCACTGGATACCTTTCCTAGCATGACTAGGCGAGGTACAAAGTGGAATGCTCCTGCCCTCAACTTGAGGAGAGCATACCATCCAGCGCCTCTGTACCTCAAGGATGCTCTGGGCACGTTCACATCAGCGACTCGCCACCTATCTCTCATCCTTGAGATAACGCTAGAGTGTCTAGCGATTTTCCTACTCTCCAGACTCCGCTTGGCAATAGAAGGAGCTTGCCTTGCCTCACTGTCCAGTGCAGTAGGCGCATACCTTTTGAGCCATCGGGTTGTACGCGTCACCCATGTTGTTTTCTTTGCTTTTATAGGATTATCAATGAAGCTACTCATGTATGTACGTGAGTATCTCCACTTCCTATAGGCCCTGGTTCGCATCCTGGCAGCGAACACATCGACCATCTCAATGCATAAGTCCTTATACATTGATAGTCTGTTGAACATCTTTGAGACATTCATTGCCATTGCTACTCCGTTGTCCATGATCCTCTGCAGTCTTCTGCATCGAGTGGAGTTCATACCAATCATTTCTACACCATAGGTTACGATTGGCATGAGCACTCCTCTGAGAACCCTTACCTTGTGGTACATTCCAATGGAGGGATTACGCAAGAGTGTTTGACACTGGAGCAGTGCCAATCGTCCCTGCTCCACTCTCCTATCCAGATGAGCATCGTCACCAAGGTCATTGGATATCTGGATACCAAGGTAGGTATAGGACTGCACCATCGGAATCACTTGATTACCATAGTGTATGTCACTATCCACCAGTGGTTGGGACGCTCCTACTATCATGTAGCCACTCTTTGCGCCATTGACACCCATCCCCATATGCTACACCACTGTTGTAGCTTAATGAGGTTGAATGCCATATCCTCAGCGCTTTCTGCTAGCAGTACGGTGTCGTCGGCGAAGAGCAGTCCAGGTACTCTTTCAGCCAACCCATCTACCTCTACACCTCTCATTCCTGAGAAGATGTCATTAATATAGAGATTGAATAGGAGGGGAGAGAGTGGACAACCTTGTCTCAGCCCCACAGTATAGTCGAAGCTATCTGTCATAGAGTCCCCTATTCGTACTCTACATTGCACATTCCTGTACAATCTGCTAACAAATCCGCGGTAGCATGCAGAGACTCCAATATCTGCCATCTTACCAAGCAGTTTGTCGTGAGGCACCATGTCATAGGCTTTCTTAAAGTCTATGAATACTACAAAGGTGTCCTTACCTTTTATTTTTCTTCTCTTTAGAAGCTCTGTGAGAGTAGATGCTTGTGTTACGCATTCCTCGAGACTTCTGAATCCTGCTTGGTATCTGCCTAGGAGATTATTCTCTTCCACCTCTTGTCTCATTTTTATTTCTACTATCTTAGTAGCAATCTTGAGCTGGGAAGAGATTAAGGATATCCCCCTGTAGTTGGAAGGATCACTCCTCTCTCCTTTCTTGAAGATAGGAACAATGATGCTAACATTGTCCCTAGAGGGAATGTCTTGGTTAATCAGTTCATTCATCTGAGAGACCATTGCCTTAGTCATCAGGCTTCTTCCCTCTCTATCACCCTCCAGGAGCTTATAGAACTCTGATGGTATCTCGTCTGCTCCTGGCGCCTTGTTTCGCGGTGTTACTTTGATTGCTAAACGTACTTCAGGCCATTTTACGGTGATAGATCCTTGTATTACTGGGATGTCCCTATATTGACCTTGTGAGAGTGACTTGAAGTAGCTGTACCAGGAGTTTAGGATTTGATCCTTGGTGACTGCTAACTTATTAGTCTGTGGATCTCTGATAGCAGCATTACTGACTGCACCTCTTACAGCTCCTCTGAAAGAGTTGATCCACCTCCACATGTCCCGAGACCTGTTGGCAGTCGTAAGGTCTATGCCTTTCTGGACATACCTATCCCAGTTTTTCTTTCGACAGGCTAGTATGAGTTTTTTGGATCTAGTCCATAGTTCCTCATACTTAGCTTTGTCTTCTTCGGTGTTCAATCCTGATGCTCTCAGCTTCCTTCGCTGGTCAATGCATCTGATTGTCACCTTATCAAGGATAACTGTCCTCTTCTCCTCTTTGAAGTCATAGAGGTTGAGATTATTCAGTATCCTCTTTGCAGTGGTACCATCTCTGGCTCATCTGTCCAGTGCTTATGATGGATGATCCTTTCCCACTGCTGGGCCATTCTCTTCCTACTTACTATACTCTTTGGCTGTTCAGCAGGTACTTGAAGCCCTGTGATCTTGATTAGAACTGGTTTATGATTGGACAGATCCCAGTTCTCGATCACTTGTTGACTAATAGGGCTTTCACCTTTAGTCTGGACAAGGAAGTCTATAGGAAATCCTCGTCTGTTCCCGTCGACTCTCCATCAAGTCCTCCTTGTCATTGTGAGGATCTCAGGGTTAGCAAGGGTTATTTGCTCCGCTAATAACCGCTTCTGCACAGTCTCAGGCTTGGAGTTACAGTCCCCTACGGTGACCACCTCGTCAAACCGATCCTTGTGCTTCCTCAGCAACGCACCAAGTCTCTTGTATGCCTGCTTGCGGTTATCGAGTCCATGAGGAATGTATACATTGACACACAGTACCTTCTTAGGTCTTGTGTCAAGAGCAACTGCTATGAAATTGCTATCTACATGGACTAGGGTGACTGGTTCCTAATCCGGTTCCTGACAGCAAGGAATAGTCCTCGCTTGCCCAGGTCGTCCTCTTTGTCTGAGGAGTATATGGTGTAGCCACCTATCTTAGGTGTTCTGCCTGCCCATAGAGTCTCCTGTATGGCTACAATGTCAGGCTTCTCGCGCGACAGGTATAGCCATATCTCAGACAATTTGGTTCGGATGCCATTGATGTTATAGCTAAGGATCTTGAGAGTTTCGATCTCTTGCTTAGGACATCGTGTGGTCTTACTCCGACCTTTGGTGGACTCCTTGATCCACCAATTCTCTCTTCTAGCTAAGGCTTTTAGCCTATCATTGCTAACAAGAGGCTGTTTGTTGACTATTACATCTAGTCTTTGGCAACCATTTGGTTGCCTTATTCGCTTCACCTTGGCCTGCTTGAGGCCGAGGTGTTTTCAAGCTTGGAGCTCACCAGGTCCCTTTGACCCATGGGAGTCCCCACAAACAATACTTTCTTCCAGTCTCTAGGCTCTTATTCCCAGCCCCTGGTAAGCCAGGCTGGCGGCCATTCATGATCGTCGGGCTGAGTCAACCTTCTCAGCCCGGTAAAAGAACCTTCTGGGTTCTCTAGAACCCTTCAGGGGTGGCCTTGTCCAACACCCTGGAAAATGCTATGTTTGGGCCTCTTTGGCCCATTAAGTAGACATTGTGGCTCCTCGCCCTTCGAGCCACTCCTCGAGCTGGGCCCTTTTGGGTGCCTCAGCATGACGAAGCCTTCATTGATCAGCGCAGCATAAACCCTCTTTATTGTGAGGTTAGCTGCTCTGATCTCCAGCTTGTCCATCCATGTCCTCACCTGACAGGTCATGGATATTCTTATTTTCTTTTTCTTTAGAATCTCCATCACCTGTTCAGGTGAGGTAAAGACTGGTACCTGCAGATATGCATACTTCCAGTATGA
>CAJFCJ010000184.1:26595-47903 GCA_904063045.1 Dimorphilus gyrociliatus
TTTAAAATAAAAGCATTTAATAACACATAACCTACATAAAAAACTCACACTACTATAAGAAAAATTTCAGCAAACATCAACTAAAGCATCTGGGATATATCCCTCCATACCTTCCGGCTTCGACTCTCGGAGGTCTTGAGGAATGGCTATTACCACTCCCCACAGTTTGCGGACAGGTCTGCTCCCTTCAGAGCTAGCACCCACCCATTCCACATACACCTTGCGGTGCCTGCAGCGCGACACCTGTGCATCTCGAGTTACGGTAACAGCTGCACAGGCCACCGAGGACTATCGGCATCCCGTTCCCCTCCTAGGAACACCTCCATCCAGCTACCCGAAGACAGAGGTTTTGGTTGTTGGTCTGACTCTTAGCTACTCATAATCACTGCTTACTGGACTTAGGTCTCTGCCAGTTATACTCAACATCTACACTTCAATCAGCTTGCCTATCTTCATGGCAAGGAGCTTAATCATTGCATCTCCATCCTAACTGTTCTGGCGAGCGGGTCCAGCTAGGCCATCCAGATACCTCTTCTATTGCCAGACTCCGCTATGATAACTACCTCTACATGGTACTCCTGCCGACCACTTCTACTTTGTTTGCGGCGCTGACCTAGGCAGGGTCTGGGGCGTTCCTTTGCTTGGGCAATCCCCGGCCGTGGGTCGTGAGGACTTCGACCCAGTCGTGCAGATACCTTCCCATCCTGAGTGATCCTACCGTCCCTGTGTCAGGGGTGTCTACTCATACCCAACCACAGGCAGGCTCACTGACTTCCCTGTCTCTGCCCATACACAAGCCTTCACTAAGCTCTTCAGCTCATCTGCCTTCGAGTCCCTGCATGGTACTCTGCACACCCCACCTCACTACTAGTCACGCATCCTACTACGCTAGTTTTATAGTATCTTACCAAGGAGTATCCTCACAGTATGACTCAGACCCAGATAGATTGTGGGTATCTGGGGCGTGCCTAGTATCCATGCTTGCACTGTCATTAGCCGTCTCCGACGTTACCAAGACGAACCACGTGGAGGTTACAGTGCTGTGTTTTTTATATTTCAAGATCCTCACAGTATGAACTCAACCCAGATAGATTGGGTATCTGGGGTGCTAGTATCCATGCTTGCACTGTCATTAGCCGTCTCCCGACGTTACCAAGACGAACCACGTGGAGTTACAGTGCTGTCGTCTCACCATGCGTTCATTTTATCTCTCTAGATGAGCTTTAATTTCTACAATGTGTAGGATAGAACGACGGTAAGGACTGCGCCGTGCCTCAAATGCTCGCTTGCGCTCGCACCTTACAGCAGGCCGTCCATGTCGTGTCGTTTTCACGTCCGCCTTCCGACCTTGGGCCCGGTTTCTAGCTTAGAGGCTTTCAGCTATACTCCGGTAGACGTAGCTCCGCGACATGCCCGTCCGGACAATCGCTCCACCAGTGGTCTCATAGGTCCTTCCTTTCGTACTACTCCCTACTCCCCGCAGTCGTCTGTAGGTAGGATAAAACTAACCTGTCTCACGACGGTCTAAACCCAGCTCACGTTCCCTATTAGTGGGTGAACAATCCAACACTTCGGCGCTCCTGCACGCCGATGGTAGGAAGAGCCGACATCGAAGAATCAAAAAGCCGCGTCGCTTTCTGCGCTCGACGGCCACAAGCCAGTTATCCCTGCGGTAACTTTTCTGTCACCCACCTCACAACTGCGGTGTCAAGGTGGGATCCCTAGGCCTGGGTTTCCCCGCACGTACTCATCATCGTACGCTCAAGCACTCTCAAGCCCTTATGCTCCACGCGGGTTTTCCCGTCCCGCTGCGAGTACCTTCGGTCAGCTGCGTTCTGCTCCTGCAGCTGTGCCGCCCCAGCCAAACAGTCCATCTAGCATCCATCCCCGAGGGTGTGCCATGAGCTCCGACGCGTAGTGGTCTTTCACTTCCGCGTTGCCGCTCCCACCTCCCTACATCACGTCGCAGCTCACCGCTCTGCTACACTACTGTGAAGCTCAACAGGGTCTTCTTTCCCCGCCTACATCGCCAAGCCCGTTCCCTTGGCACGTGGGTTCGCTAGTCTGCAGGTAGGGACAGTGGGAATCTCGTCTTTCCATTCATGCGCGTCACCAATTAAGTGACGAGGCGTTTGGCTACCTTAAGAGAGTCATAGTTACTCCCGCCGTTGACCCGCGCTTAAGAGAGTCTCCTCTCCTTCACGTAACGAGCACCGGGCAGAAATCACTTCGTATCCCTTCACGAAGCTATGTTTTTATTAAACAGTCAGATTCCCCATGCCACCTTGAGTTCCATAAGAACCAACACTTCTCCCGAAGTTACGCATCCATTTTGCCGAATTCCCTTACCTGCGTTCAACATACGCCAGAGGCTTCTCACCTTGGAGACCTGTCGCGGTTTAAGTACGGTCCCGGGGCCCGCTCGCGCGTCCTTTTCACTGCTGGGCCCGGCGGCCGCAGGGTCGCCCCCTGCCAGCGGCCCGCGCCCTTCGCTGACTGACTCATCTCCACGCGCGCGCCGCACGCACCAGAGCCGGATGCTCTGCGCGGCCGGACGGCCCATGTCGAACGCCCGATCTCCCGTCGCCGCTCGGCCCCGAGGGATAGGACTCTTAACCTATTTCTCTTTCGCTACAGACCGTGCTCCGTCGCTTAGCACCGCCTCACTCCCTTCTGATCTACATCGCCAGGGAAAACCTTCTCCTCCTCGGCCTTCGCCATTCTCAGACGAATTACAACTACTGCCACCAAGATAAGCGCTGCCGGCACCTCCACCGCACCTCGCAGTGCGCCTTCCACAGTCCCGGCACGCCCCCCTACCCGCGGGCGCGCATCGGTCGACGCGTCAGCACCGTCAATTTTAGGGCCAGCTGAATTCCGTAGGTACGTTGTAACACGTTTCTTACCGGCTGCCGACTTTCATGGCCACCGCCCTACCGTCTTCATTCACCTACCGCCTTCCCTCTCTGCCACGCCGTTCGGTACCTTATCGCGCCGCCAGGTTGAATCCTCTTCGCCAGTCCTGCTTACCAAAACAAGCCCACTACGCTCGTCCAAGTCCGCGCTGCGTATGCCACGCCGCGCTGAGCACGTTCGGAGTTCGTTCGTCGCCTTAAGGCTAAATGATCCTAGTTCTACCGCACTCCTCTTCCACTCGCGCGCTGTCCTGAGAGACATTTCGGGGGGAACCAGCTACCAGACTGTTCGATTGGTCTTTCGCCCCTACACCCAGTTGACGTCAAAGAGTTGCATATCATTACGACTCGCCACCTCCAGCGCATTTTCATCCGCCTTCGTAGCCACCAGGCATAGTTCACCAGTCTATCGGGTCTTAACCACGCCTCTCCACCGCTCTCGCGCGCGTCCGGGGCTCTCTCCCTTCCACTCGCTGCGTAGTTAAACTCCTTGGTCCGTGTTTCAAGACGGGACCGACTCTGTCGGCTCCACATGCAATTTCACTTTTTCATCATATTCTGTCTTCGGTCACCCTACTAATACGCTATCGGTGTCCACCTGTATTTAGCCTTAGATGCGCACTGCCACCTCTTCACGCTGCACTACCGAGCAACGCTACTCACTTCCTAGCGCGGCGTCCCTACGGGGCTAACACCCTCTCAGGCCGGCCCTTCAAGGCTCGCTCGGGCCGCCGCTCCGCTGACATCTCGCCGGGGCGATTACACCGTCGGGCTCCTTCCTCTTCGCTCGCCGCTACTGGGGAAATCCTCGTTAGTTTCTTCTCCTCCCTTTACTCATATGCTTAAATCAGAGGGGTTCTCGTCACTACTGACCATTCAGGCACGCGCCGTCCTCGCTGCCGCTCCGGCGCCTCGCTTCCTGCCGCGCCCTTCCTCGCCAGTGGACCCAAACGATCCCTTGCATGTGGCTCTTCTATCTCCATTCCTCGCTGATCCAACGACAGGTTCTCCTACCGTTGCCTTGTTACGACTTGTATCAGATCTAGAACCCTGCGCTCACTCACTCGTTGTTCGTTCGCACCTGATTCCATCTTCGATAGCGACGGGCGGTGTGTACAAAGAACAGGGACTCATTCATCGCTCCATACTGAGACAGCGATTACTAGCAATTCCTCGTTCCTGCGCCCCTTCCAGGGCACATTCCCTCTCGATCGCATTTCTCTCTCCTTCCTTCCTCCTGCGACCACTGTAGTGCGCGTGCAGCCCAGTCCATCTAAGGGCATCACTGACCTGTTCTTGACCCCTCCTTCCTGCGCTTGGCGCGCCAGTCACTCTCGTCGAGGGTCTCACTAATTACCAGACTTAACCCAAGGATCACTCCATTTGTCGTTAACGGCCATGCACCACTTTCCGACCTATCGCGTACCACGCTCATCCGGTCGTCGGCACTGGTAAGCTGTCCCGCGTTGAGTCAAATTAAGCCGCACACTCCACTCCTTGTGGTGTTCTTCCGTCAATTTCCTTTAAATTTATCGCTTGCGCGCGTACTCTCCCCGTAGCTCTACTCTAGATTTCTCGTCCCCGTCACACTCGTAACAGGGCGTAAGCATCGTTAACTGCTGGAACTACTACGGTATCTAATCGTATTCGATACTCCAGCCTACGTCCTTGATCATCGGACTCGCCCCTGGCCAGCGCTTTCGCCTCAGTTTCTCCTAGGCAGGTCATCGAATTTCACCTCTAGCTGCCTAATAGACTGGCCCCTGGCCGCTCCTCATCCTCTACCGTTCTGGGACATTCCACCCCTTGATCGGATGTTTTATACACCAGTTGGCTAGGCAGACTACGGACCTTTTAATCGCAGCAAAAATCATAGACACCCCTGGAGCTGGTATTACCGCGGATGCTGGCACCAGACTTGACCTCCAGTTACTAGCATCTTGTTTACAAATCCTTCTAAACAAACGTTTCTTCACTACCGCCCTGCTTGCAGGCTTCGGTAAGTTTCGTGCCTGCTGCCGTCCTTGGACCTGGTAGCCGTCTCTCAGGCTCCCTCTCCGGAATCAAACCCTAATTCCCCGTACCCGTATTCGTCTAAATAGGCCTTTACCCTACTTACTAACTGATGGGCTGACTTCTTACTCTCCGCCGCTCCGCTATACCTGTAGCCCACTGGCTACACGCCTTGCGTATTCCCCTCAGTTTCCCGAGGTTGTCCGCCCGCGCAGATCAAATCAAAGTCCGTTACTGAGCCGTACGCCGCTCCCCCGAAGGTTCGCTTACACATGCATGGCTAAATCTGTGAAACTAGCGTCCACGTCAGACAGAATCAATCTGATTCTCTTCGTAGTTTACACTACACTCTCCGCACTCCGAGCTCCTCACCTTTCACCAAGGCCGTCCCGCTCACTACACCTATTACCTTCACTTTTACTGCATATTCGTCAATTTAGTATGACACTCGAAAGAGTTTTTGAAAAGTACTTTTTTCCTCCTCATTATAGGCGAATTTTTTAGTTACATCTGTCTGCGATTCACTACGAGCATCCCAAATTTCCGAATCCGAGTTTTCGGGTATGAGGTCAGCACCACTACTGATCAGAACACTCTATATGC
The DNA here is from genome assembly GCA_904063045.1 of Dimorphilus gyrociliatus. Taxonomy (NCBI): domain Eukaryota; kingdom Metazoa; phylum Annelida; class Polychaeta; family Dinophilidae; genus Dimorphilus; species Dimorphilus gyrociliatus. Next base: position 32,127 of record CAJFCJ010000184.1, read on the forward strand.
CACGATCTAAAAGCTGTCACAAAATTGACAGTATTTTTTGACACAATATGACACATATCGCGCACAATAATAATACACATATGTAGGTAGTGTATAGTAGATGTTGTGTTGTTGTGTATTTACATTTGTGTAATATGAGGTGGTATACTTAGGTAGATACGTTTTAAAACATAAAAATTTTCAAGCAAGTAGGGGTTAGAATAATTTTAAAAAATCACAGAATATATCATGTATATCTTGTTTTAGTATATGAAGCTGTATAATTTATATTTTTTAAGGTTAAAGTATAATAAGAATTTTTAAAATAAATTGAAAATAAAAAACATATATAGTAATTTGGATTGAAAGACATTGATTGATGTCAAATTTTAAAAAAGTAATTTCTATGTATTTGAATAGATTAAGTACAGAGAGAATGGATATAGTAATTTAGAATTGAAAGATAGTAATTAAAAGTTGAATTTAAAAAAGTAATTTCTATGTATTGAATAGATTAAGTACAGAGAGAATGAATATATACTTTTATTTAAAAGTCTGACCCAGAGAAATGTATTAGAGAGGATGATTTAACATGAAAGTGTCTCAAATAAATAAATAAGTATTTAATGTTATTTTATTAAATATTTTTTCTGTTTCTAGTGGTGGTCCTTACCTTCCATAAAGTCTTCTTTTAGCATTTTTTTCTTACGTTTAAAGTAAAACATCTTCATCTTTGTAGATTTATAACTATTTACAATTAGGATTGATATACTCATCATATACTTTATTATTACTTTACTGCAATAGTCATACTTTAATATAAATAGTTTTAAACACTTCCTATTTTCTTCTTTTTCATCTTATCCAATAACAGTATTATAAAGCCTATGGATTGTTTGAATAGAATAAGACAGATCTTAAACATCTCTATATACATGATTCTCTCATCTATTAAAAGTTTCTCTTTTATAAACAGCTTTTGTTTTGAATGATCTTCGAGTATAATTAGATCATTAACTTCTTTTGATTTATCAGTTATACTGATATCTCCTCCGTTGAGCCTTCCTATGAACATGGACATAAGAGTAAACATAGTGATGATTGATGGAATGAAAGACATACCCTTCCTTCTTCAAGTTCTTTTATGCATAATTCTGAAACAGCTATGTTTCAGGTAAAACTCTACTTTAAACTATAATTATAATCGTATAGAGTAGTATAACACTTTAATTATGTATTTAGATTTAAACTAGTTGTATAGGTATGAATCTTGTACAAGAAAAATATCTTAAGTGGTAAAAAAAAACGCTCAACCTCTTAGTTAGAAGTATTGTGTATACACTATAAAACTTTGAATCAGTTTATTCAATAATGTTTCAGCACTTAAAAATGTAAACTGTTTTTTATATGTATAGAATATGAATTTTATTTATAAGATGTTTTTTAATGAAGCTAGATTTATGTTGAGTAATAACGACTCTGTTTAAAGTTTCAAAAATCTATCTATAATGTCATTTGAGAAAAACAACGATTTGTAAGTTTTTATATTATTCTTTGTATTAAATAATATTAATACTAATTAATTGATTATGTATTATGATGTTCATTTATAACCTTATTTAATTTCTATTCTTTATTAATGGTTTTATAGAAGAGTTTAATTTTTTGAATTCAAAATAGTAAAGTTATTTGCAAATGTTTATTATCTAACCCCTTTTTTTGAAGTTTTGACATGTTCTTTTTTTATACAATTTACAATCCATTATTGGAGCTTGATTGACACTTTCTCATATATCTACTCCAAACTACCATTTTTTAAAGGTGTATACTCTTATAGCTTATTATGATTATCTAGATCGCTAATCGTATATTAATTATGTATTTATATGAGGTTTACTTTAATAATGTATTATCTTTCAATTTTTCTTCATGCTTTAAAAAATATATATTGATGACTTAATGTTATCATACGATCTTATAGGCTGTTTAATTATAAAGGAAAGACATATCATTATACATATAGCTACAGTTTAGCTATAGAAATCAATAAACTATATCATTAAACTACTACTCACTTTCTTTTATATACTAATAATTTTAGGTTGTGTTTATGAACACAATCCCTATTATTATATGAATTTTTAGAATTTCATCCGTCTAGATGCTAGACAAATTATTAATAGTGAAAGTCATTGCATATTATACGAGTACCTAATATTTATGATTTGTTTAAATTCAATTAGTATAATGCATTTCTAGTCTTTATATAATAATAATTTTATAGTTTAGTATTTTTAAAAAATGTATCTATCTACATCCAGTATGGATACATTAAAATAACTTTAGAGATATTATGTGATTTATATACCTAGCTTTAGCAAAAAAGCGAACTAGAAGCAATTTTTGAAGAGATTGATAATATAGAAGTCAAATAAGATAAAAAATGGAACATCAAAAACTAATATGTTCTATCAAATTTACTACTTTTAGTATCTCGAATAACCATATACTAAGATACAGTTTTTATCACCATAATACAATAGATTAACAAAAACAATTTATATCTTAGTTATTTTTATAAAAGTAAATCAAAAGACACTTTTTACTTATACAATAAAACCTTGAATACCTTTATTATAAAGTAAACCTTCTAAGTGACTGCTATCTTCATTATATAGTTTTTTTAATTATACAATTTCTCATTTAATTTCAAAAAACTTTAATATTGTATATTATATGGATAGTTTAGAATTTTTTTTTCACGAAATTCTAAGAAATGCCTAAATATTTCTTTATTGATAGTATAATGAGTTTATAAACAACTATTTGAAGCGAAAATACGAACGATTTAATATTAATAATAAATAAAAAATATATAAAATAAGACCCAGCCCAATTATATATTGAGTGTTGTATTTGTATGTTTAAACTTCATGGAACATCGTTTTACACTTATATCTTTTTATTAAACATTTATCTACTGGAGTATATTATATTCCTTAAAACAATTTAATATTATCTTTTAGTAGTTTAATAAGATATTTTGACTAAATTGTAATTATGTAAACAAAAAAGGTGCTTTGAAACATTTTCATAATATATTATAACTCAAGCTCAAGTCTTTGTTTATATATATGACACTTTATGTCTCGACCAAAACTATAAAAAGGATAATGTTTTGTTTAATTCCATGCTTTTAGATTTAATTGTTTTGAATTTACTTGGAGAAGTTGAAGATGCAGACTTGTTCTCTGCTATTGCACGCGGCCCTACTTCATGGAATGACCTGGTATACAGTGCACGCTATGAAAACACTAATACAAAGCCTATTCAAACTCGTGCAGACATCGAAAGGCGTGAAGCACTTGATTGCTATTATAGAAATCATGGCAAAATGCACAGTAATAGCTACAATAGCCAGCCTGCCCTACAGTTGGCTCTAGCCGAACTTGATGCAGAGATGGAAGGGACTGAAATAGCGGAGCAACTTTTAGCCGATTTGACTAGGCCATGTTGTTTTAGCGATTTGAATGATTCTTGCAGGCTCTATTATGTTAATAAAACAGCAATAGAAGACCAGGCAAGACGAGAAAGACAAAGGCAAAGGAGATACAAGTATAGACATTGTGGTGTTCCTCTTTATACCCCTATCTCTAACTGGTATGGATGATATTATAGCTTAAGGTAAACAATAAATCGGTTTTCCGTATAATTGTATAGCATCTTTTTATTTTTTTATGTTAGATTAAGTGTTCTTTATTACTTTTAACAGTAAAAAACAAACCTTGTTTTATGAGGAATTATTCCTTATATAATGATATATGTTTATAATCGGGAAAAGGCTGTTTTTGTAAGCTTTATATTCAAATAATCATATACTTTTACCCATATTATCTCAAGAAAGCTTTAATCAACTAACCCATAAGCATAAATACATACTCAGATAAAAAAGACTATAAAGCAGATTAAAAGCTCTAAGTCTTATATTAAACTGTGTATTTTTAGATATTGTAAGGAAATTCTATATATTAAATTTATAAATAATAGCTTATTAGTGTTTAAAATTCACTTTATCGTTTCAATATACTATTACATGTAAAGAACATCTAAATGATACATATCAAGATTTAAAATGGCAGAAGAACATAGTAAGATTTATAAAAAAATATAAGCATTCTTTAAATAACTTTACATCGTTTACTTTGTTATTTGGTATTAGATGTTTTTATTTAAAAACTAGCGAGAGGGGTGCCAAATTTCCAAAACCTGTATTAAAATCTTTTTAATGATAAAATTAAAATAAAATCTTTTGCAATAAAAAAATACGTCAAAGGCCTAGTCAATCTATATATAAAGTTTGTCAACGTTGAAAATGTGGTACTTTATTTCAGCTATAACAAAAACTAAATCTCATATCTTGTATTTAATTAGTATAAAGAATTCTAATAAAAAAGTAGTAGAATTGTATAATACTACAATAAAAACAGCTTTATTTCCTGATTTAGAACTAACAATTGTCTATATGTATACTTCTATTCATATACCTTGACACACTTAAGCTTCTGAAATTACACTAGGAATAAATACAAACATAGAGCATATGATTTACACATTGTTTTGAAATTCCACAAAAATTGGCATATAATATCTCTAGTTTTGATCTCTGTAAATACCAGCATACTAAAAATAATGTCTTCACTTATTCTACTATGAAATCGCTATTTTAGACTAAATTACAATAAAAATGTATATATTACAACTTATTCAAAGAGAATTTCTTGGAAACTCGTACAAAGCTAGGTTTAATATAAAATAACCTATATTGTAATTGTGATAACTAAGTGATAGTTTTAAATACAAAATTGTAGTGATAATTATAGACGATGTATTACAGACTGCAACGTCTATTCCCTAGAAGCTACATTTTCCACTTCCTCCAGTTTTTATAATCTATAAGTGTAACTGTAAAATATATATTTATGTTGATTTTGCTATATTTTAATAAACAATATCTATAGGACTGTAAAAAAGGAGTTCAATATTTTTTATTATACTATAACTACTCTTTGCTCTATGAAACACTAATTTTCATTTTTGGAAGATAATGCAAGCTTACTGCATGTTTATACAGATATGTTATTGCATTCTTTACTACTGCTGCCTTTATATAACTTTTAGTATTGAAAAGTTTATTGCATATTTTAGACTTGATTATGGCCTACAGCCTTTTTCTTTAGGATTGCAACCAAGATATTTAACACAATGAATTTCAACTCTGGTTTTATTATCTGTAAGAGCACATTTGTTACCTCAGTTGTATGAGTGGGATCGTTGTATTGTAAAAATAAAATAAAATAATTTATCCCAGAAACAGAGCTGGACAAAGAAGGGCTTAGCATGTTAAATTATACACAATCCAGTTTTAATTAATAAAAACCAACTAACCACTACCATAAAATGAACCCCTCACCCATTATAAATCCTGCGACAGATTTTATAGTATATTGAATTTTTTGAATTAATTGGTTCTCATTATATTTTTTATAATTATCTTTCCATCAGGGGTCTATAGATTAAACTCTGGTTCACCACTAAAAAAATTGTTTTCCCTCATATTTAAGCAGCTTCATCCATCTTACAGTTGCTTCGTAACGAGAAATTATATGATTAGTATTAATAATAGTTTATTTATATTTGAATTTGAAATTATGCTTAAATTGTTCGATGTTATTTTTTGTTACATGTGAGCAATTTATATTTTGTTCTATATAAGTATGTTAATTGACTTTCGACAAGATAAAATATTATTATTATTTATATATAAGTCTAAATTCCTATTTTTTAATTTTGCGGTCTTCCATTGCCCTCTATACGACCTACATGATTAAAAGCATTAGTCTTTCCATTACTTTCTGCATAGATGACTATGGAATCCCATAAAAAATCAAATATTTCTCATTGAAATACCTGCAATTTCCATGCGTTTTTTCATTTTTTATTTTGTGGGCGTAATGTTGAGCCATGATGGATATTATTGCCTTTTTAGTTTTTACTAAACTGTAGGGAAGGTATATTCTGATTACACATCACCATGTTCTATTAGTCTACAAGATACTTATATTATAATAGTTAGAAAGTAAAATAAAAAAAACTTTATATTCACAAATCAAGAAGAACGTGAGAGAGCACTTTATTTTTATACACTATATATTTTTTTATTCGACCCGAATCCTATTAAAATACTGCCTGAATTTTTTTTAGTTGTTAGAATATACATGTATGTTTTGATGATGTATTTATTGATTCCAGATAGTAGTTATCATTATTACATTTCATTTTATCGATCAAAGAATTACTCTATTTCATCTTGTAAATTATTCCTAAGTGCTTTTTCTAATACTATATTTTTTTATATACAAAAAACATCTATTTTTGTTATTTTCTTTTAAAAAAAATTAATTTACTGACATGCTATAACATGGTCTAACAAAAGAATACTATGTAAGAAGTTTATAACTATAACAATATAAGTAAATCAATCTTCAAAAATTTTAGAGTTCACAAAGTAGTTTAAGGTTTTTAGACTCAAATACAACATTTAACAAGTTTTCATTGGTTTATACTTTATTATCATATAAAATCAATTTATATATTTTATGTCATTTAGTACGAATTGTACATGAAAATTTAAAATAAATTATTAAATTTGAAATATAAATTGAAAATCATTTTTTGAATCGAAAACAAACAACTTAAATCAGAAATTATCTACAAACTTAAAAGAAATTCAAAAGTCATATGAAATAAGATTATAAGAACATACAGAAAGAATTTAGATAATATGTAAGAATAGTCAATAAAGTTAATATTGTTTGTTTTATTTAATTTTTATATCTTTTCAAAAATTTCTGAATAACTTTTAAAATTTAAAACTTTTGTTAAAATTTTAACTTACTGTTTTTTTCATAAAAACTGTGTTTTCGTGATAAATTAGGTATTCTCTATTAAATAAACACAAATTTCAATCTATTTATTGTGACTTTCTTTAAAATATAGCTTCATTTTAGCACCAATTTTTAGGGAGATATTCCATTTATTTTCACTTGTATATTAGGTTTATAGCTAACTCTTTTCTGGTAGAAATAGTTTGTTAATATGACTTTTTCTAAAGAAATATGAGATATTAGATCATTCATCTATCACTCTATATTTGGAATTCTGATTTTATAAGGATTTTTTTTATTTGTTTAGAATTGTAAAATCCATTTTAAGAGCTTAAATCAATTAAAAACAACGAATATGAGTGTAAAACATCTGTAAAAAGACAAATTTAGTAATATTAAGATCTTAAAAATCAACTTCCAAAAAAAAATTTGAAAACACAAAAACTCGATTTTAAGAACATTCTTGCATTTTCAGACAACCTTTTTTTTTTTTGAAAAAAATTTCATTCTCCAAATTTTTTTTCCCTCCATCAAGATATAAATAAAGTGGATTTTAAGCGTTATTTTGCATTTTCAAAGAACCTTTTTTTTTGTGAAATTTTTTATTCTCAAAAAATTCTATTTTCCCTCCACTCATCTATAAATAGAGTCGGAAATTGCCCCTATGTCTTCACAACGTTTTAAAGATTTACTAAACTTCTTCGAAAATAAGTCAAAGAACAGCTTTTGTAAAAATGAAAAGGAAGGGACAATGCAAGTATTCAGAAAACAGTTTTATATCTGAAAGTGCTGAGAAAAGTCCAAAGTTACAACCTATTCACGTTAGGAAGGTTGTTTTTGATTTGGAAGCTACTGAGTCTAGACAGGTTACAAGAAATCATTTTTCTCTAACAACAGAAGAAGAGAATGAATCTTTGAAGAAAATCATAGTAGTACAACAGTTAAACAAGACTTTAACAAAGTAGATGAAATACATTTAGATGAGATGAAACTGAAATACCAGCCAAAGAAGGTCTAACTATACAAAATTCTAATTTCGATGAAATTTCTCATGATGTGAAGAAACTTTAAAGATAGGGCTTCAATAAATACATATGATGAAGAGGAACCTCAGACAAAGAGATCATTATTTTAAATCCAGTAGATATAAAGTTGATGTCCTGTAAAAAAAATACGAGATGATAAAGAGAATAATGAGGTGCATTCGGAGAAGATTCCATTTTAAATCCAGTAGATGAAGTTGAAGAAACTGTAAAACTATAACCAGTCGAGCAGATGATAAAGAGGAATTAATTGAGGTGCATTCGGAAGAAGATTCCATTTTAAATCCAGTAGATGAAGTTGATGAACCTTTAAAACCTAGTACACCAGTCGAGACAGATGATAAGAGAAATCAGTAGAAAACACCGAAAGCAATTTAACATTCGACTACTCTGAGGAAAAGAAGATTGATGAAAATAAAATAGAAGTACTACAAAAAGAAGATGAAAAGAAAACAAAAAGAATTTTTTCAACCAAATATAATACTGATATGGAAGTTATTGCTTATTCGAACCAGGAAATAAAGACTGCACTCGAGAAAAGTCCTATAAACAAACTAAAGAACGTATATGCTGATTTAAAATACCAAAAGTATTCACTTCATACTGCCAAAAAATATAGACCAAAAAGTTCAATTTTTAAATCTATTAGTAGCAATTTATCTCAGTTTTTTACAGGAAGGAAAGTTATTGAGTTGCCAGAACTTAAAATAACGGCCAATTTTGACACACTTAGAGATTTTATTTGTGAAAATTCCTTAGAATCAGAAAAATTGAATTCTTTAAATATGGATATTGTCAAAGATATTGAGCAACAAATCAATAACAATCGATGTATAGACAATAGATATACTCCAGAACAATGCTTATACGCATTAATGAATCATATTAGAAATGCTGGAGAGATAATTCCTCGTCTATTTTTTACTCCTATAAGTCAGATCTTTAGTAACTATAATAAAGAAGTACAAGAAAAAGAAACTAATGAATTGTTTCAAATACTATGTGTTGGACTTGGCGAGCAACGCTATAACATACTAATCCAAATATTCGAATTATTTTTAAAAATAGAAGAAAAGGCTGTCATTACAGAAGACAAAGAGAAAATAACCTTCTTATCTCTGCTAAATAGATTTTCACCAATTTTCTTTGGTAGTGTTGATTTAGATAATCCTCGTACTGTAAATTATCAACGTTTAATTTTAGAAGGATTAATCGTAGAGTCTTTAGAAATGCAACCAGAAAATGAATTTTTAGAAGATGTAAATGAGTGGAACAAGGATTGTGTGAATGGTAAAACCAAATCTCATCTATCAAAACTGGCATGTGGATGTCTTTAATAAATATAAACATAAATGATTTTTAGTTTTTAGGGGAAATCTCCTCTTATTTTATTCTATTTGTTATTTACTATACTTATTAATAGGATTATTTAATTTTATGAAACAAATGTAGTGTTATAGTTAAACTTTGATTATTAATTAATTATTATTGAATTTTTGTATTCAATAATATTTTAATATGTTATTATACCTTTTTTAAAAAAAAGTTTTATGCTATTTTTCATATAATTCTATAAAATAAATATAATCAAACATTTAAATTATATATTATAAGAGTCTTTACCATCAAATTCTTTTATCAGGTACTATATTAAAATGTTCTATATTATATAATTATAGGTATCTTCATGTTAGATAGTTTCATATTCAACCACAAAGATTTTAGCTCAAAACCTGAATAACTGTGAATAAGGGCACCGTAAAAAAATTAAGAAACTAATTTTTTAAATTCGTCTAAGGGCTTAAAAACAAAACATTTATGTGTATGAGATACAAAGTATCATAAATCTAGCATATGATATCATACAACTCGAGGGGTTCCTGATAAAAAATAAACTATAGTTGTGTAAAAAGCAAGTTCTTTCAGATAGTGTGATTCATCAAAGAAATAGAAGTTTAGTTACATAAAATTGATAAAGAAATCATACCAAGCTGTTTTAGAGGAAAGCCAAGATTAAGAGTGTATTGTCAATTTTGTAGAGATTTACATTGAGTACTTTTTCTTCCACTAGAAATAAAACAGTAAAAATGTTTAATGAAATACATTATGTATAAATTAAGCAGATAGTCTAAATAAGCTTAATGATAATCTTTTATTAGTTTACAATATAATTTAAGAATAACTTATTGATAGTTGGCTCAGAAATCTCTAAATGAATGATTAAACTAAAAAAAAGAAGTTGAGGTGAAATTCGCTAAACTTAGGACTGAAAACTTAACATTTCACCATATTTATATAAAATAAAAAAAACATTGTAAATTAATAGATGAATATGACGAACAAGGAGAATGATGGAAGATAAAGTATAATAAGTGAATATTTTTGGTTAATGGGAATTATAAGGGTTTTTTGAAAATTTTCAAGGACCCTCCCTTAAAAAATGGTTAATATTAAAAATTTTAATTTTATTGTTCCTGAGTCAGAAATATTATCTTTTTCTGAAATAAAATCATATAATTTAACTGCTGATTATATAGAATCCTTATCTAGGAAAAAGGATATAATTATGTTTATGGCTAGATGGAGATTATTAAACAACAATCAAATATGTCAACCATGTGACATAAAGATGTATTTACACGAGGATAGAAAAATAACAGATGGTTTCAAATTTATTTGTAGACAGTGCAAGAAAAAACAATCCGTAAGATATGGAAGTTTTTTTTATAAATCAAGAATGCCATTAAAAATTTTATTAAAAATCATAAGGAAACTACTTTTTGGAATCAACAAATGTGTGATAGGACACAGTTTTAGTATATGTAGAAAAACTGTTTCTAAATGGGATAAAATTATTTTAGAGGCTATTGCCTTAAATTTAAATATTACTAGAACACGTATAGGTGGAATTAATGAAGAGTGTCTACCTAAAATCGTTGAAATTGATGAAAGTTTATTTTTTAAAAGAAAGTATAATCGAGGAAGGCTATTAGAGCAATGCTGGTATGTTGGTGGAATCGAAAGAGGTACATCAAATATTTTTGTTGTACAGGTACCTGATAAAAAGAAAGAAACTCTTAAAAGAGTTATATTAGATAATGTAGAGATAGGCACCACAATTATTACAGATGAGTGGAGTGCTTATAAAGCTGCTCTGGCAGAGACTGATGATTTTGGACATGAGACCGTAAATCATACATACAATTTTGTAAACCCACATAATCCTGATGTGCATACTCAAAACATCGAATGTTTTTGGAGTACGAGTAAAAGAGAGATCAGAAAGCATGTCAATTGCAAGGACTTACAATTTCTTTATTTATTACAATCAATTTGGTTTAGAAAAGTAGATAAATTTAAAAGATTTAATGAAATAATAGTTCTCTTCTCTAGTAATTCATATGAGGCAGAGTTCAACGAATTAATAAACTCTAATTTATAGTTATTTTAATAATTCCTCATTTTAACAAAAATTTTTATTTTTTAGTAATTTTTAAAAATTTTCAAAAAACCCTTATAATTCCAAAAAACCCTTATAATTCCCATTAACCAAATTTTCTTTTGTATATATTAATTTATAAGAAAATTGCAAAAAACAGTAAAACAGATTATTATAACATTAAACTTTTATCCTTTTTATTTAAAAGTGCAAACATGCTTCTTAATAAATCTAGTGTATTATTATAATCTGTATGATGTAAAAATAGAATTTTTTGAATATTCGAATTCTATATAAACTACTTATTTTATAGTTTTTTACATTTGATTTTCATGTTTCATAATTTGTATAATGATCATTTCAATTTTAATATAAGAAACGAGATTGCATAGGCAATAGATTTTTGATGACTTTTTTAATATTCAATCCTTATTTAACTATTTATTACCTTAATTAAATGAGAATAGGGTTACGGATAAAATAATAACTTATTTAGATAAAGTAAAATGTTTATATTATACACTTAAATTTTTGTTTGTATATATATTTAAATGACATTAATCTCATAAAACTATATATTACTAACAGACCAAGGTTTATAGGATTTTTTATCTAAGTAAATATCCATGCTTATAATGTGTCTGAAACCAGTATTCTTCAATTTAGTCTATTTAACTGATTTTTCTAAGTTTATTCTTTGTTATATACTTTATAAATAATAAATTTTAGGTTATTAGGTATTCAAGAGTGTTGGCTAAAAAAAAAGTAGATGAATTCGCTATTAACAAAACAACATCCCATTTAATTCTCAGAATTTAGTTTAAGAACACCTCATTGAATAAATAGATTTTGATAATGTTACTTTTTTTGTTTATTTATAATGTTTAATATAATTGATTAAAAATATAGAAAATTGATTATTTTAAATGCTAAATACCAATAATCCTTTTTGGCTAAAAATTATTTGTTTTCAATTCTATGAAAGAACGATTTGATGTTAGATTCTCCTTTTTTATTATTTTAGAGTTTTTATTAAAATAAAGAGAAGTATATCAAAGGATTAAGTCTGGTGTATTTCTATGATATCCTGGTATCCACTTATTTGATGTAAAAAGGTGTATCTGTAATGACTGAATCAAGATCTTATACAGCTTTAAGCATGTATAATCAATAGTTTTAGGGGTGTATATATATTTAAGTACCATTTTGAGGATCATCAGATAAATGAAGATTAAACTTCGTTTAAAATGGGCATACGAGCTATTTATTCTGTAATAATATAATTTTATAGAAGAGATACCATTTATTTTTTTAAATAAGTAATATGAAAGTGTGTATATAAAAAACAAAACTTAATATGTTTGGTACAGATAATAAAATAAAAAAATAATATAGGCTGTGTTATAAAACTCTTTAATAGCAAAATAAGTAAGAAAGGAGAATTAACAGGTTTGTAATTGAAATTTGTAAAATTTTGCTCATTTCTATCGACAATTTTAAAAAAGAATGTTTGAAATATAAACAGATTAATGATACAAAGTATACTTATGTATAATAAAAGGATAGTTTTTATTCGAAGAACTAAGTATTCTAAATCATTTCTAACTTAGGTAACAGCTTATTAGTGACTAAAGAAAAGATGTAAAATATAAAGTTTTAAACTATTGATGATTTACTTAATAATTAAAAGATAAACAGGGAAAGACACAAAGATATATCATATTACTCAATTTAGTTTAATTAGAAGACGTAATATCGACGTCTCAGTAAAAAAGAATATTTATTAAACATTTAGTGGCATTTCCAATTTTAACATCAAAAAATTATGAGTTTTACTAAAATAAAAAATAGAGAGTTTTATTAAAATTTATATCTATTATCAAACATGTCAAATTTATATAATATATTCGAATATATTAGATTATTTTTCATAAGAAATTTGATGTTTTTTATTCGATTTTTCTTGGAAACTGATGTTTCAAAAAAAAAAAGACTTTTTAAAGAGTTTTATGTTCTTAGAACATTCCCAAATACATTTATAACTTGATTTATAAGCGTTCTATATTCGTAGGTACTTATTTACTACGTATTTATTTAAACTTTATATATTAGACTAAAATGACGTAAATTGCATTTCCTAAAAAGTTTCTATCAATCTTTATTTCAAAAAACATATTTTCGGGCCTTATGTTTTTTAATGTGAGCAACAATATGAGATTTTTTTATGATTTATGTAAACTTTCATTATTCTACGGTTATATCTTCAGTACAAACAATAATCATAAAGTAGCTAGAGCTAAAGTACAACATGGAGAATTTTTAATATACAAAGACTGTTCACAATTTATTCGAAGAAAGAGTTTAGTGATATAAAAGAGGAAATGAAATATGTTCAAGAATTTTATAAACTCAAAACTCTGGTTTTGAATAATTATTACTTACCTGATGGGGTACTAGAGTATATAGGAATACTAAGTGACTTAGAAGAGCTTAATTTAAAAAATAACAGACAATTGGGAATAAAGGATTTTAATGGAATTATGTTGTTAAAAAACTTGAAAATGCTTGAAGTAGGCTATTGCAATATACCAACAGGTGCACTAAGAGGAATCGAAAATTTAAAATATTTGGAAGCACTTGATTTGCAAGGAAATTTTAACATAAGTTGTGAGGACTTCAACAACATTTTTATGTTAAAAGGCTTGGAAGTTTTAAACTTGACAAATTGTCGTGTGGCTAGAGGGGCGGTGTCTGGCATCCACAAACTCATTCATCTGAAATCTTTATACTTAGGAAGAAATCCATGGCTTGCAGAGGACGATTATATGTCAATTGGTAAAATCATTACTTTAGAAAAATTAGAATTGGGGGGTTGTAGAATAAAAAGTGGCTCAGTATTTAGTCATATGAATAAATGCTTTCAAAAATTAATACACCTGGATTTAAGTGGTAACTTAAATTTAACCTTGAATGATACGGACTGTATAACAAAATCGTACAATTTAAGAAGTCTAAATCTTTCTGAGTGTGAACTTCGACCAAACTCTTTGAGAAATATAGACAGATTAGGGAACTTAAAAACCTTAAAATTATCTAAAAACAACCAATTATCTGAAAAAGACACTAATGCTATATTTTCACTTTTATCCCTTGATGCTCTATATTTAGATGACTGTGAGTTTGAAAATTATCAATTATGTTATATTCAGCGACTAAAAAATCTGACTTTGTTGAGTTTAAAGAATTTTGGGTTCATAAAACCTGGCAATATTCATAATTTGACTAAACTTAGAAAACTGAAAGAACTCAATTTAGATGGTTGTAAAGTAAAAGAAATTAATCCAAGACAGTTAGAGATGTTTTCTAAGATGCAAAAGCTTGATTTAAGAATAAGTTATCACAACCATATGACAGAGGTAAACAGAATGCCTAGATTAAAAAGGCTGGAGGTCTTAAGATTAAGAAAATTCTATACTAAGTTGCATAAATTATCGAATCTTAAGGTTCTTGATTTAGCATGTATTCTTAATATAAGTGATAACGATATGCAAAAAATTTTCAAATGTAAAAAGCTTGAAGTGTTGATATTGAGTTACTGTGACTTAAAAGCCAACGCTCTTAAGGGCATTAGTAAGCTTCAGAATTTAAAAAAGCTTCATTTAAATGGTAACAAAAATTTGTCCTCAGTGGAAGTATCCGAAGTAACAAAACTGATAAATTTATGTTTTCTATCCATGTCAAGTTGTAATTTAAATCCGGGGATTTTTATCGGAGCAAGTGTTCTTACAAAGTTAAATACACTCTTTTTAAATGGAAACAAGAATTTAATAATAGATGACTTTTCATGGATTTATCAACAAACAATGCTTGAATATTTAGCCATTGAAAGACCAGGGTCAGAGGTAGATACACTTAGTAACATTTATAAACTCGCAGACTTAATTCATCTTGATATTCAAAACGTTGAGAATCTAACAGATTTGGAATTTAATGCTATCTTTAATCTTAAAAATCTAAGAACACTTAATCTCGCTAATTGTAATTTAAATCCAGGTAGGTTAGTAAACGTTGATAAGATGGAGAAACTCGAGGTTCTAGATTTACATTCTAATATGAGACTTGCTAAAGAGGACTATTTAAGTATTTTTAGGTTACAAAATCTATTATCATTAAGACTATCAAGATGTGGATTGAAAAAAGGTATTCTAAAAGAAGTTAGTTTTCCTAAAAACCTAAGATGTCTTTATTTAAGCTTACAGCAAACTCTAGAAACAGATGATTTCTCAAAGATATATAAATTTCCAGTGCTAGAAAAAGTTTTTATTGAAGAGGGAGATGAGGATAGCATGGCAGAAAGAAGATTTGTTGCTGA
>CAJFCJ010000185.1:0-21208 GCA_904063045.1 Dimorphilus gyrociliatus
AGAGCATTGTCCACTTTTATCAACAAAACCATACTTAGCATTACATCCTGAAGCATAGCAATAAGAGATTCCATTGTCCTCTTTACATATTTTGCAGTTGGATGGGCAACCTGTTTTTTTAAAGATAAACTTAGATTAAGATTTAGTGAATTTGTTTTAAATGATTTAACTGACTTAAACAAGTTTTATCTGATTCTTTAATTACATAACTTTCTTTACATTGTGTACATTCAGCTCTATTATTTCTCCATTGGCAGATTTTGCAATTGGATGGACATGCTTGACATTTTTCATTATTATCTTTAATATATTCTGACTTGCATAGTGTACATAATGTAGATTCACCTGATAAAATACAATTAATACAATTTAATGGACATTGTGTACACATTGTTGAGCTGGTAGCAAGTTGATAATGGCTTTGACATTCATTACATCTTGTTCCATCCCCACTGTTAGAATCTTCTATGCATTTATTACAAAATTCTTTACAGGGTATACAAGTTTTGTCAACAGACCTAACTGTAAAACCAATAAGACATTCTGAACATTTAGCAATTCCATTTTCATTAGTACATTTGGTGCATTTGGATGGGCATGATATACATGTTCCATCACTACTTTCTGCAAAACCATCTCTGCATTTTAAGCAAAATGTCTTTTTTGTATCTGATTTAAAATTACAGTGAAGACAGGCTGTAGGACAGGAATCACACTTCTTAGTTTCAGTGTTTAGAGCAGTTCCCTCATCACAAGATGAACATTGTAGATTATTATTAGAATCGGCACTACAAACAGAACATTTAGAACTACAAGGTGAACAAGTATTATCAGATAACAGAGTGTATCTGTCAAAGCATTGTGAACATGTTATAGTTCCAGCCTTTTCAGAACAGGCCTGACAGAAATTTGGACATTCTGAAAAGTTTTAGATAAATATTTTCTTCATTGGAGAAGAGAAATTAAAGAACTTACTTGTACATTTCTTTTCTGTTGTCAAAGGTGTGCTATAATTATAGCATTCAAAGCAAATTGGTCTACCATTAGTAACATTACAAAATCTGCATGAATTATCATCAGAACAAGCTGTTTGTTTAAAAGTTTACAACTGAAAATGTGAATTTTAAAAGTAGAATAATAACCAAATTTTACCAATGCATTTTTGAGTATTTGAATCTACACCATAGCCATTTAAGCATTGAAGACATTTTGTTCCATCACCTTCTCCAGTTAGGTTGCATTTTAAACAATTATTGGAGCAATCTTAATATTTCAAAATAAAATTATGAATAAAGGAAAAAAAAATAAAACTCACCAATACATTTTTTCTGATCATTTGATAAAATTTGATTTGAGTTGCACATTGAACATCTCAAATCTCTTTTTAAACAGGATTCGCAATTTGCAACATCATTACAGACAGAAGTAGTTGCTGATTGGACATAGACTACTATAGAAAGTAGAATGCTAACAGCAAAGAATAAAACTACTTTCATACTTTAATTCTTTGCAATTTCTTATTAAAAGTGACAAGTTTAATGACAGCTTTCTCTACTTTTGTGATTAGAAGGGACAGTTACCTCTATATATATATACATATATATATATATATATGTATTTAAAGTTTAATAAGGATAATAATTACTAAGCCATTTGTTAAGACAGTTTAATCCATGATAATTTTTTGGCCATTGACAGCATTAAAAGTCTAAGAGTATAATGCATATTGTCTAGGCAACTATCAATTAACATTTAAGTCTTTTACGCTTCAAATGAAAAATAAAGAAGAGATTTATCATAACTGAAAATTTTAGAACGAAAGTAGAAACTACTTTTGAGTCAATTAAGCTATTTTTAACAATTATTCTTGGATTTCTTTATTGAAAACTTAATCATGCATTCCGCTTGTTCAATCAATCATTAATTTTTTTAACTGTATGAATTATAATCCTTTGAAAGCTCTATTATAATCCCTTATGTCCAAACTTACATATAGACATTGAAATTTAAACCCTTAAGTTTAAAGTGAACTATTTCCTAAGGTTGATGACATGCAAAAAGTTTTTACTTTAAATAAATATTTTTTGCTTCATCCTATTTTATTTTATTAAAACATATTGATAAACCAATTTAAATCTCAAAAAAAATGTTGGGAAGTCATTGTTCAATAAATGAGAGAAAGCATATATTAGGCTTAAGAATGAGTGATCAGGTCTTAAGGTTAGGTTTGCCAATCAGAGACTGACTGACAAGTCACTTGTTACACTCACACTGTAAGCTGATTAGGCCTAGTGTTAGGGTACCAATTAGGAACTACTATCTAAAGTAGCAGTTTATCTCCAACACCAAAAGTCCATATTATCAACAAAGTGAAGAGAACCTGCACTGCAGTATTCTACTTTTCACCACTGATAAAAACTCACAATATTTTGAGAATATTGCCCCTTTATCAAGCGAGTGGAAAAGTAACTGGTAGATCGACACAAGACTGATTCTTGACAGGCTTGGTGTACCAGAAGATTAGTACTAGAATATTTCACCAATCAAAAATGGATCAAAATGTCACCTTGCTAGCGGTCTGTATAGTCGGTTGACCATTCTTTTACTGAAAAGTTCAAACTGCTCTAATTCTTATTAAAAGTGGTTGATCTCTACGAACTGAGTCTCTACAAAATTCGAGCCAAATCAACCCAGTGATTCCAGAGCTATGGCGATTTGATTTTAACAGTTGTTAATGCAGCTGACAGTTGACTACCTTATTCTCTCTCACTAGTATCCCACCCTACATTCTGCTCTAATTAGTGGGTAACCTGTTCAAATAAATGCAGGTAGGGCAACCAATTAATGACTTTTAATCTCTTTTCTTAAAATGTATTACAGGAAGAGCTCTAGTTTTTAACCCTAACCTATCTTATTGATTTTTAGAGTCCAGACATTCAGTGAAGGTAAATTTTAAAAATATTGGTTTCCAGCCTGCCCTATATCCGGAAATTGAAAAAAAATGTTCTTACTTTTTTTTATATAGTTATATAAGTATATTGACTGTATTCTCTATCTATATATAGCAAGTTGATAATGCTTTTTCCAAAATTTTGTTTGCATATATTAACTATCTATAAAAGATAAGGCTAATATTGTGAAGAATATAGAAAAAGAAAAAGTAACCTAAAAAATGAAATTTATTTGAAATATTTTAATTAGTATTTGATCTACGATAATTTCCAACATTCATTCTTTTAATGCCTTATTTTGTTTGATATTGGTTGATGAATGGATTGGAAAAGGGAGGGAAGTGAGGGATGTGTGTTATTAAATACTGAATAATTAATTCATGATGAATGTATTGAAAGAAAAAAATATCTTGAGATATTGGTTTGGGATTTGTGAATAATACGAAAGAGCTAGATAGTTAATGAATATGGTAGAAAACGGTCAGGATTGAAAGTGGCCAGAGCTCTGAAAACAGCCAAAGACCTAGTTTTATATAAAAAATAATATTGATCACTATAAATGATAAGAATAGTTTGAAGTTATATATTTAATGAAAATGAAACAACATTAAAAGAAATATAAAAAAGAGAAACTACTAAAAGTAACAACTTGAACTAAAAATATCTAATGTGAAAAATATATTTTTGAACAATTTTCCAAAATCTGAGCTACTGTTATTTCACCATTTTTAAATTTCTCCCAAGTATCAAATATTTCTTTTTGGACATTTAAATAGATTTTTTTCTGTCATCTCTTCAATTTCTTTTCAGAAAGCAACTGTTGATAAATTGGAAAGAGATCAGCCTCTCTTTTTAGCTCATCTATTAGATTGTAAAAAGATTTAGAGTTGCCTACATTTATATTCAACCTATTGTGGAATTCCTCAACATCATTATTTGTTTTGATAGGAGATTCATATGGGATAAAGGACAGTTGACCCCCATGATTATAATTCCCTGGATAGTAAGTGATCACAAAAGTTTAATGGGTCAACTTGATAATGTTATTGTGTTGTTCAATGAAAACCATGTTTGATATTGTTTTACTGCCAAAGTAGATAAGTATTCTGATAGAATAAAATATCATATATCCTTGATACTACACTCAAGTTAAAAGAATGGTAATATCAACTCTGACAATTCATTTCATACTCATCAAAATTTGTATTTTAAAAGTTATGGATAATACATGTTGCAAATTTCTGTTAAAACATCAGCAGCTGTTTTATTACTATTTGCAAATTCTTTCCAAACTAAACAAGTTTACCTTGCAATTCTTTAAATTTATGTTTCTCAGTTTGGCATATCTTTCTCTCTGATAACAGCTTTTCATAAAGAGCAACAACTTTTCATTCATGATGTAACCTCAAAATCATATCATAAAAATTAAGACTTTGCCCAGATTGACTGTTTAATCAATGATGCCAAGACTCTACATCATTGTTGGTTCTGATGGTGACTTGATAGATTGACTAATTGTTTTTTTTCATATGTGCACTTAGAAATATCAATATAATAATATTTAGACTTAAGATATTATAGAACTTTAGAAAGGCTTTTATTTTAGTGTCGAGACAAAAAGTCCCCTGAAGGTCTTTTGGAAATTGTTTTGAATGTCAATTTTGGTGTATTTTTTCTTTGACTGCTTCCCAAAATCATTTTGAAAATGTGAGAATTCTGTTTCTCTTTTTTGATATAATCAAAAAAAAACCTTTCCAAACCCTAACCCTAACCCTAACCCTGGCTCAACTAATAGCAGAAAAAGTTAAGAGGACAATCCATCAATTGGCCCCAGACAGTACACACTTCAAAATTACAAATCAATAACAGCCTTTAGAATTCCTACAACTACCAGACATTGGCTAATAAATAAGAAAGTTGATGAGAATATGGAAAGACATATAGTAAAATTCCTGAACACTGAGAAACATAAAGTGAACACCAGCTCAAGATTGGAAGTGAACACTAACTCAAACACCAATACTCAAGTGAACACCAACTCAAACACCAACACTTAAGTGAGCACCAGCTCAAACACCAACTCTGAAGTGAACACCAACTCAAACATCAACACCTGCCACAACAATAGGGGGTGATGGTAATGACAGCATTGGGTTCCTATATTTATGGATGATCCACAGGCGAAATAACATCTGCATTGGAATCGTAGAATGGGATATTTTCCATCAGGTAGGGAAATGCAATTCTCTTGTTGTCCACATGGAGGAGGAGTACTTTCTGGACTAAGGTAAAGAAACGTTTTAAGCAAAAGTAAACAGCCTATTGAACACAACATACTTGTCACATCTTCGTATTAAATGATTATAAATCAATAGGGGATTACAATAGGGAAAAGAAAAAAAGTTTAGATAAAGTATTTTCAAGGTAAAGCTAAACAAGGTTAAAGACAAACCAATAGATAAAAGAACAGAAATAAAAACTAGTTTCATTTTTCACTTTTCGACTGATGTCAAAAGATAAAGTCAATTGAAATCGCTTAAAATCCATTGATTTTATAAGGGCTCCTACTAATTAAGCGTAATCTAAGAGGAAATGGGAAAACTCGTCCCTGGGAAAACTCGTCCCTGGGAATACTCGTCCTTATTTTGGGAAAACTCGTCCCCTTTTTTGGGAAAACTCGTTCCTTTTTTTTTGGGAAAACTCATCCCCTTTTTTGGGAAAACTTGTCCCCTTATATAGTAAGAGAATTCGAAAAGAATGTTATAATATATTTATTTATATGAAAATATATTTAATAAATGGAGAAATAAGTAAAGTATTTAAAGGGAAATAGATAGAAATTGAGAGAATTGAAAATAATTCTATTGAGAATAAATATTGGCAGTTTTCTCCAATAGATTCAATGCAGTTATTTTTTGTTGTTTATATTCATCCCATATCTTGAAAATATTATTCTGTTTCTTGATGCTTAATTTTTTTTGATATTTTTTCAACTTCTTTTCTGATAGAAGCTTTTGAAAGACTGGAATTAGAGATGCTTCATGTTTCAAAAAATCTACTAATAAATAGAAACAAGTATTTGGCATAGCTTTTACATGGAGTCTTCTATGCCATCCCTCAACATCATTGTTAGTATGAATGCTCATTCCAAATACGGACCAACTATCTGGAGTCCAAATTGAATTTTTAATCCAAGTCTTTTCCACATATTCATATAAATCTGTATGTACATTTTTCTCCAGAGCTTCTCTTTTTAAGGTGGAAAAAGTAGGTGGAATGACTTGAGATGGAAGGAAAGGCAGGGCTAATAATTTTCTCATCATATTTTTTGCATCTTTGCTAGTTTTATAGTCAGTTGCATATCCCAAATTCTAAAAATAGAAACAATTTTAAACAATTTACATTAATGTTAGAAACTGACTTGTATTTTTCTGAAAACAGCCTGTGTCCAATGGAACACACATCCTTGAATTGGTACATCTGGTTATATAGATGATAATGCAGTCCATAATCCTGACTCAAAATCTGCAACAAACTTTTTAGGATTCCAATAGTTTGTTATTGTTTGAATTTCCTGCAAAATATGTTCAAGTTATGAAGTTAGATGAAATATTTGATGACTCACCTTTAATACAAGTTTATATGCTTTCTTCTTTTTTGAAGTCATAAAGATGAAAGCTAAGGGAATCTGCTTGGCTTCATCATCTTTTTTAATAAATGAATGGATTGAGAAAAGTTGAACAAATGGTTGTATAACAACTTTAAAAGTTCCATCAAGATACCAAACTTTACTTTCTGCTAATATGTTGCATTGTTGCTGTGAAGCAAATATAATAATTCTTTCATTTTCAAATGAGATATCCTTCTGAAGAAAATATCAGGAAGAAAATCAACATTTATTTCAAAAAAGGATCATTTGATTCAATAGGCCTGTTCTTTTGCCTTGTAATGTTAGCTAATCTTCTCAAATTCTCCAAATTGGGTAAATTGTTTTCCTTAGGTGAACATTTCAATAAAATATCTTCAGCAATTTTTCTACCTGAAGATATGACATCATTATCACAAACACTTTTCATTTCTTTCCTACATTTTATGTTTGTTATTAAACTTTTTCTTCTGTCATGATTATGACTTTGAGGACCTGGCACAAAAGCATTTCCTTTTTGTTTGACTGTTGCAGGACAATGAAATTTTTTATTTCTGACACTACATCTCCAAATTATCATATTCTTGCCTCTTTTCTTTAAATTAAATGCAAATCAATTTAAGGGATAAGTTTTCCCCAAAGAAGGGGACAAGTTTTCCCAAAAAAAAGGGACGAGTTTTCCCAAAATAAGGACGAGTTTTCCCATACTCGGAGAAGCTGGTATTGGAAAAACATATCATGCAATGGAAATGTTACACTTGTGGGCGATTGAGGAAAACTTTCTAAATGATTATCTATTCTTATACATTAAACTTGCCAATGTATGGGATAATACTCAATTTGAAGATATTCTATACACTCAAAATTTTGCCAACAATTCTTGGGTAACTCAAGAACTATTTCAATATTTCTTTCTAGAAGAAGAGTACCAAGAAAGGAAGCTTGTCATTCTACCAGATGGAGCTGATGAGTTAATGCTATCAAAGTTCTTCTTTCAAAAAAAGGAATTTATCATCTCTATAATGAAGTATTAGAGTACTGTTCAAAAAGCACTTTTGAAAACTTAGTCTCAATAGGCCTATAATCTTGAATGATAATATCAAGAAGACAGACAACATTGGAGGTTTATTAATTCCTTTAAAAACAAGAAACAAACTACGAAATATTCTCTTCAATTATTAAAAAAAGGGAGGAAATTCTTTCAGTTCTAGAAACAAACAAAGAAATTAACGAATTGATTAGAAGACGGAACGAAAGTCAAGAAATTCTACTCGATATGTTAAATCTTGAAATACAAACTATGAAAGTTATTCTTGATTGTTACGAATATAAAATTACAACAATCCACTTGATTTACTTTCAAATTGAATTACAAACATTTTGCCAAGTTTGCACTGACAAACTATCAAACTCTTTAGAAATTTTTCACCAACAAAATTAAAGCTTATCTTCAATTCTAAACGCTTTAATCTTTCATTTGTCAAGATGTTAATGGAAGATTATCACAATGTTGTTACATTTCAATGCCTGAACAATGTCATTGCTAGACAAACTTCCCTGAAAGAACTCTACCTTTACGATCAAGCTATTGAAGAGAGTTTACCAAGGAATATTCTGATTTAACTGCTATCTTCTGTAGTAATTGCAGTATTGACTCAAGTATTGGACCAACGTTCTAAGCCAGGCAATTGGTCTTCAAAAAGAGCTATTTGTGCTACGACTTTATAATAATCATTTAGGAAATGATATTGTAAGAAATATATTTGAAAATTTAAATAAAACCTGCACGAAATTGGGAGGAATACATTTTAAAAATTGCTCCTTTGACCGAGAAATTGGTACTGTTGTTGGTGAAACAATTGGAAAACAAAAAGGACTAAAGGCACTTTTCCTTAACGATAATGATTTGGAAAAAAATCTAGGTTGGAACGTTTGCGAAAATATTAAGGAAAACTGCTCAGAATTAACAAAATTCTTTCTAAATGGTTAGCGGATTGGACAGTGAAATTGGTCACATTCATACCAAAGCTATAGGTTGACAACAACAACTGGAATATTTAGCCCTCAACGATAACAATCTAGGAACTTCCATTGTTCGTAATATACTTGAAATGATTAATAGAGAATGTAGGAATTTATTAGAAATTTCTCTGGCAGACTGCGGCTTCAATTCAGATATTGGCTATATTCTCTGCAAAGTTATCGGCAGGCAAATGTCACTTGAGAGTATTACCTTACCAAATAACCCTATAGGAAGTGAAATTGTTTGAAAATATCTACACGAATATAGAAAATTTAACTGAAATATTCATGTGCAATTGCGCAATCGAATTTTGTTCTCCAGTTGAACTAAATTCAAATTGGAATTGGGGTGAAACAGTATGAAGCATAATAATGCAATCTACATGAATAAAAATATAGTTGAAGAATAAAATGACAGCCATCTTAAAAATGCATAAGTTTATCTTGGAAGATTGAAGAGAGGTAATTTCATATATAGTTTACTCTTATAGACTAAACTTATAGTTGTATATGGAAGACCAAAGAGAAAGTCTTGTGTGCTATGCAATGAAAGTTTATCTAACAATAAATCTATGGTTTTACCCCTACCCTAACCTAGCCCTTGTTTTTGCCTAACCTTTTTCAATGCCCATAATCCTAAGATGGGATCCACCTAAGTACATATCAATAGCTATCTTATTCCTCCTGACCAACTAAATTCAGTTATAAAATGTGATTCAAAATTCTTTCAATGTAAAATTGATCTGTATTCCATTAATTTAAAATTGGTTTGTGACGGATTCAATGATTGTTCAGACAAAACAGATGAAAATGATTGTCATTTAAATATTCAATCTCAAAAACAAATACTTGTTTTTAAAACTTTGTTTTGAATGAAACATGTAAAACAGGAAAAAAGGGTGACTAACACTAGATTTCAAAAAAAAGTAGTGTTTTATTTCATATGAAATAGATTCTTTGATCATACAAGTTGGAGTCATTTTTAACTATACTACAGTACATTGAAAGAAAGATTTGTCCAGCATTCAAGAGTCTACACCTCTCTAAAAGATTAACAGTAAAAGTGAAGAATGCTTAGCTTAATGCTTATCTTATTAATCTACAAATTAAAATTATGACAAGTGAATATGTTTATTAAATTTTAATGAAAATTTACAAATTTCTTTCCAAGAACACTGCCAATTGCAAAATACTTTCTTTATTGTTTTGCAATTGATGATCAAAGATTATATTCTCCTTTTCAATTTGTATACCATATACCCATTTTTTCTTATTAGCTCCATATTTCTGATTTTTAAAAATAACATAAAATTCAAATTCTGTGTAAAAATTTTATAGAAATTTACATATTTGCAAAACATATTTTCATTAAAACCAATAATTGATAAATTAATTGATGAAAATTCCATTAAAGCAGTAACTGCTACTTTTGTACAATAAAATAGTATTTTAATATCCAAAAAATTTTCAATTTTGGTCATATTCAATTCAGTTTTCAAATTTTTCAGTATAACCCGTTTTCTTAAAGATTCAT
This sequence comes from Dimorphilus gyrociliatus, assembly GCA_904063045.1. Lineage (NCBI taxonomy): Eukaryota > Metazoa > Annelida > Polychaeta > Dinophilidae > Dimorphilus > Dimorphilus gyrociliatus. The sequence goes on from CAJFCJ010000185.1 coordinate 10,154, forward strand.
TAAACAATTTAGACACTAAAAAAAAACAAAAATAATAAAGTTAGGCCTATAACAAAGCAATCATTACATTTAATTTTATAAGCATCTTTAAAGGATGATATTTGAATTCTGAATGAAATACAAATATACAACAATTTAAACATTTTTTGAAAAAAAATTAATTAACATACTCTTTTTCTTTTTGTTTGTGTATCTTTGAATTTCGTATGATATTTCCAGAATAAATAAATGGATTTAAAATTGAATTTGCTGGTAAAATAGTAACAAATATCCATGTATAAGTTTTATAGGTTAGTTGACTCTGTCCAAAGGCAGCCATAAACCCTAAAAAAGATAAAGGAGTCCAAGATAAAAGATTGGAAAAGATTATTAAACTTCCAGTTTTTATAATAATCTTTAATCTTGCATATCTGGCTTCTTTATTTAAAATAGAATTATTTTGAGAGATGAATAGTAATGTAAAGAAATAGAAAACAAGTATTATTAAACTATTAACAAATGTCAGAATTGAGAATAAGAAAAAAGAATAGAACCATCCATCTGTTCTCTTATTTGTCAGATGAATATAAAAACAGAATGGCAATCTTGAGTAGTAATTCTTTACAAAAATAAAAATGTCAGCCTATATATTAAATTAGAGTAAAAACATTGAATCTACAAACAGAGAAAATGAAAATTGGTAAAATGGAAAGGATTAATGATGAGAAAATTGAACTTGATGTTAAAATTGCAACAAAAATTTTGGAAAGATTCTGAAATTTAATGCCAGATTTGAATACTTTATACTTTTCAAATGCCAGCAACAGTAGGCTAAAATTTGATAGAAGAATTGAAAATGTTGCTAAAGTACCAGAAAATTTACATAAACTACTCTTCCTCCATTTTAAATCATTCTCAATGTAGATGTTTGAAAATCTTATATCTTGAATGGAAATAATTGAGAAATAGATTGAAAATAATAGATCAGCTAGAGTTGTCATTATGTTGAACAGTTGAGAAGGCCTATTGAAATTTCTTAAAATTGATACTAAGCACAAAACATTCAGCAGAAAGGAGGAGAATGATGATGTGTACATAGAAACTGATAGCAAGAATCTTATTAGGTTTAATGAAAAATGAATAAATGTTAAATTAGCACCACCTTTTAATGGAACAGATTTTATTAAGTCTCCACAAGACATTGATTCATCTCTCTTTGTTTCACAAAATATCCTTTTCACTTTTTGCATAAAACAACAAAACTTAAATTGATTAGTTTTCATTCTCATTAAGGATTTTAAATTGTAAAAGATGCTCTTTTCAAAATCATTTCCAATAAATGTAACATTTTTCAAGTCTAATTCTTCCAATTTCTCAAGACCTTTAAACAATTTTTTATTAGTATAGTGCTCAAAAATGGAATTTGAAAAATTCAAAAATTTAATATTTTTTGAATTTTCAAAAATGCTTTTTTTATATTGAACAATTGAAAAGCTTAAATCTAGAAATAAAATTGTATTTGGTATGAATTTTTCAAAACTATTCAATTGATTTTTGGATAGAATTAACTTTTGTATTAAGTTTAGGTTTTTAAAATCGCTTTTATTAATCATGGTTATATGATTGTTGGTTAAATTAATATACACAATATTGAGAAATTTGCTGATTGGTTTAAAGTTGTTAAGCTGTCCATTGACTATTGTTAATTTTGTTAAAATGTAATTGGTTTCCATTGTAATATATTCAAGTAAATCTGTTGTGTTAAAATCAATAAATTCCATAAATTTCCAGTCTTTCAGTGAACTATAATTAGCTTTTAAAACATCTTTTCTGCAATAAACACTGATAAAAGATTGACATTCACAAACAGAGGGGCAATCTTTCATTTTGCAGAAGAATTCTTCCCTTTCATCCAATAATTTACAAGGGTTTGGAATAATTTTCTTTTTTCTTGGATGGGTTTCACATGTTTTTGTATAATGCAGAAAATTTTGTTCTCTTCTACATTTATACAATCCATATGCAAGAACTTTATCTATTTTTTAAAATTAATCTTCATAAAATTTCAACTATTTTAAATCTAACAATTTTTGAATTACAAACAATTTTTGCAATTAGATTCATCATCTCCTAACAAACATTCTGAAATTCCATTACATTTCAATCTTCCATCAATAAAATTTTCAAACCATTTGCATTTATACTGAAATAATGCATCTTTGGAAGAAGTGCAAGTTTCTTGATGAGTAAAAAGACGTAAATGTTTGGATTTTTTTAATTTGTTAAACTCTGTTAATTTTAAGTTGCAATCTATTGAAGCTAATATTAAAAATGATTTTATATTATTATTAGGTAATTTTTAAACATTCAAAAAATTTTTTTTACATGATTCTTTAAAAATTTTTGCTTTGAAATTGTCTACAAAAAAGTTTTTTGCCTAATTTGAAATTTCAATTTAAAATTTCAAAATTAGCTCACATAATGATGGCAATTTGTAAATTATTGGCAGTTTATATTCATTTTCTACTTTCTTAGGGCTTATCTTATCAGGAATTGTTAAAACACTTTGGCAATGTTTTATATCACTTCCATCAGTGCATAATCTATCTTTACATAGTTGACCAGGATTTACACATTGTTGACTAGAACATTCACTATGGAGATAATAGGCCTTAAGTATTTGAATATGAATGTATAAATGATTCTGTGTCATACAAATCATTTATTGGACAAGATTCTTTTACTATAAATAGTAAACTGGTAATAAAAATGACTATTTTACAAAGATATCAAGTACTCAACTGCAATATATTTCATCACTTTTATCTTTGCAGTCAAAAACATAATCACAAACCAACTGTAGCCCTATTTTCTCTTTAGTATTAAAACATTGAAAACTATGAATGTTTAAATGACAATCAATTTCATCTGTTTTGTCTGAACAATCATTGAATCCATCACAAACAAATTTTAAATTAATACAATAAAGATCAATTTTACATTGAAAGAATTTTGAATCACATTTCATAACTGAATTTAAACTGATATTAAAAATATTTTGAGTAGTTTCAGATTGGTAATTAACTTTTCAAAAAATTGAAATATTTTAAAATGAACAGAAAATGGAAAAATTTTAATACTCATTTCATCTTCACAAATTACATAATTGAATAATTTTTGTGAGCAATTTTCAGATGTGAAGAAACCATATTTGCCAATGTCTGGAAAAGGTCCATAGTAAAGGCAATTTATGTCCTTTTGGTTTGATTTTGTAAATCTATACATTTTAAAACAATTAAAAATTTTTTTTGTTTTTGGGTATGTCTAAATTCAGATATGTAAGGAAACTATACACTGCTGCTAATCCTCTTTGTTTACCATCCCTTTTTTTCAAAATAATATCAATTGTTGAAACCAAATGTAGTGGTACCCTATCATTATTTAAATATTCACCATAGGTTTTGTTATAGTAAAACCCTAATGGAAATTTTTTTGGTTGTTTATCAATTATGTCATTTTCTTTGGAATAAATCTACCTTACCTACTGGTATTAATGGTCTTACTAAACTATGCTCTGGATTTGATATTTCTTCAAAATGGTGCTTTAAGCGAAAGGATTGTACCATATTCTCCACAAATATTCCCTCATCATAGTGAGATATACCTACAAGTTTGTTATTACATGTTGACCTACTTTCAATATAATTTACAAATTCATCCATCTGGCATAAATAATAGCATTTTTGAATAAAGGAAAAAGTTTCCCTGCACTGACTCATTGGCTGACAATCTATATTTGAAAACTGGTAATTTAGGAGTATTCTTTTGAAAAATAAATTTTTAACCTTCAACTTTTTGACTGCACTTTATTGATATACTGGATATATGAATTCTATTTAACCAAGTTTCATACAGATGGTCCAAACTGCAATCCTGCAAAGATTTTGCTGAGGAACTACAATTAAGCATTATATGGGCAGGATATTTCTTTTTGTCAGATAGTAGATTATTAACAACTCCACTCCGAAATCCAAAAGATTTGCAGACAATTTGCGTTTGATAATGATTAAATTTTAAATTGGAAATGGCTAGATCATGCTTTTTGAAAACTATTTGAAGTTGTCCAGTAATAGAATTTTCAGTAGTTCTTTTAAAGAAATTTGTTTGTGTTGTATTTATTGTCAATGTAACCTCTGAAATATTAATCTTAGTTTTTGCAATTTTCAGGGGACACAGTACAGCAAATATTCTATGATACGAGAATATAAAACTTTTAGTACTTCTTGAGCAATTGCTAATATGATTGACATTTTTGTCACATCTATAGGCCATACTTTCATTCAATTTTAAATAGTAACTATCCCAATGAGGAAATGATTTAAATATAAATTCATATTGATAAGTACTCTTGCGTGATTTTTTGGGATAAGATTCCAGTTGACATAACAGTCGAAATGTAATTAATTCCTCTCCTAAAGAATTGAATTCAAACATAATTGGCACATATCTCTGTTCTTTTAACATAACTGGAACTAGAAACTCTTTTAATTTACTCTTAGGTTTGAAGTAAGTTAATTTTAAAAATGTAATGCCATCAGATTTGAATGTTTTATTCAAACCAAAACAAACATGTTCAGGGCAGTATTTTATATTGTTTGTTCGATTTTCAAGTAGCAATTGAGTAGTATTAATTTCATTATAAAATTCAACTATATTTCCACAATCATTTTGATGTTTTTCCAATAAACATTTAAGCCTATTTTGATTTGAATACCTTTCAAATACTAAACTTCTATTAAAGGATTCTGTAAAATAGTCTAACAAAAAAAAAATAATCAAGTGTGAACATTGAATAGAGATAGAAGGTGTAACTGACAAGAATTATTTGAAAGAAAACACCTGACATTTGATGCATAGGGTGACTTGTGTTTTGTAAATGTACAAGTTGAACTATGATGATTGCAAGTCAGTGAAAATCTTTGGAATTTTATTGACAGTCTGGGTTTCATTCTATAATCAAAAATTGTTTTCAATGTTGCATAAATTCTGATTTGATCATAATTATTTGGTTGTTGTCTGCAAAAGAGATTTATATCTTTTAAACTTTGTAAATCAATGTAACTATATTCCATATAATGTTTGAAATAATGCTGAGCAAAACCATCACAATAAGCATTTGTACATTTCTTTTTTTTAAAAATAAATGATAGATCATCAGTTTTATATATCTGAATTGAGTAAATTATTACATAGTATAGAAAAATGAGTAATACCAATAAAAAACTGTCTAACCAAACCATTAGGCACCACTGAAAATATTATCCTAGTCAAACTTATGGTTTTAATTAATTCAAGGGATAAAAGAAATATATTAAATATAGTAGACATTTTTCAAAAATGAAAGAAAAATATAAGATAATTTATAAAGTATCATTGAATTTTTAATTTGAGAAAACATTATTTTTTCATTTTTTGTAAAATTGTATTTTTTTAATTTAATTTTCTTTTTAAATTAAACACAACATGACTTTTATTTTTAAAATTAAAAAAAATTTAAAAAAATTCAATTTATTTTAATTCATTTTTTTTATTGCTAGTAATTTTTTGAATAAATTTTCTTATCAACAATCCAAAATCTTTCATGTTTTCTTTATCTTTGTATTTTTTCAATAAAACACCAATTTGGAGAAACATATCTTTTTTCTAAAGAAAAAAAATACTATTTTTGAATATAATTCCAGATTTTTTAAAAAATATTTTTTACTTTATAAAAAAATAAATCTAATATATTATTCTCAACATGGAATTGTATTTCATGCAGTGTTTTTAAAATTTCTATTATACATTTTGCAAAATTATTCAATTCTTTTATTGATATCCTCTCCATTGCATTTGGAGGATTTTTCATGAAAATTATCTTTGCAGCAACTGTCAAAAAAAAGTTATCTTTTAACAGAAAACCACAAGTTTTGTTTAAGAGAAAACATCCCTTATGTTCATTTACATTTAATTTTTTAACCCCATCCTCAAATAATAGGATAAGAGAAACTAGTTCAGTTTTAAGTTTTAAAATTGATGTGTTTTTCATAAGTGTAAATGTAACAGTGTTACAATTACTGAATAGAGTTCTAAATATAGAACTTTTTGCTTGATTTCTGTGGATGTTATCTTTTAGAAAATCACATTAAAATTCATTTACTTGGAAAAAGTTCCTCCTTATACAAGTTTCCAATTTTCACTTCTCTGTATAAATTATTTTTTTTTTGTAAGAAAGTTAATTAACTTATTAAATAGTTTAGTTTTACTTCTTTTGCAATCTTTTATTTTTCATATGCTCCTTAAATTTTTTCAAATGATTTCGAGCTGGAAATTCCATTGTAAAAATTATTAGAAAAATCATCATGAAAAGTCTATTTAATTTAAAACTGTAGAAAAAACTGAGAAAAAATGAATAAACAATTGACAACATCATTAAAGAATATTGAAATATTGATAAAGAATAATTTGACTTATTTGAATTTTTAAAAATAAATCTTGTCAAGAAATGCAGGGAAATGATTAAAAAATAGAAAACTGGTAGAAATATTTTAAAGAAAAGAATAAAAAATGAATGATGATCTTCAATTAGTGGGAGAAGAATATTGCACAATGGATTTTTTAACTGATTAGACTGTTTTTGGAAAAAAATAGAAAAATCTTTTTTTAGAATATTTTTATAAATAGTATCTTTATCTTTTACATTTGACACAATAAAATATATTGAGATAATCAATGTGAAAAAAATTGTGAAAAATCTCAATTGAATAATACTTAAAGAATGGAAATATTTAAATTTCAAACACAGGCCTAAAGTTATTGCAAATTTGATAAACAAATTATAGATATATACATAAAATAGGCCTATGTTAAATAGTAAACAAAATTTACTATTAATCCATTTGAAATGCAATTGGTAATAATGTAATTTGTTGTATTGTAATTGTAGGAATTTCTGGTTCGTCACAACTGTAATCGTCCTTTCCAATCATTTACCAACTTGCCAAAGTACTGGTCCAAATAGAACCTTTAAAGTTCGTCCACAAATAGTCTAACAAAGGCAATTTCGGTAGAAATTGATTAACAAAACACCAGTATTTCGTCCAAAGAATATGTATTGAGTAAAATGAGCTTCTAGTTCTAAACAAGCTAGTTTAAACAACTAGCTGACGGTTAGAAAACTGAACTATCAACTGTTAATTTCGTAGGGTTTATATACTCTTTTAAGGGTTGATAGTTCACAAATTTCAATGTTCACAAAAACAAAAGTAACATTTGAAGACAAAGAAAAGTTCTAAATATGGTCATGTTTTTATTGTTTTCCTCTTCTAAATAATAGTTGAATTTCGAAGGTTGGAGAGTTGCATAAGATGTAACAATTTTAGTAGGACAAGTCCAACAATCAAGAAAACATGTAGATTGTATATTTGACCGTTTTTATATTCTACCTTAATAATGATATTCAATTGATTGAGTTAGTAAATTTAGCATCAGCATATAAGGAGGAAGTATATCTGATTAATGCATGTTAAAAAGAACAGTATTGTGTATACAATACTGTTGAATAGTGAATATAATCTAACCTTAGAATTTAAGCATAATTGATAATTAATTGAACTAGTTTTAGTTCGAAATCATAAATTTATGGATTAATAAATTGTAATATTAATGCTAGGTTGCAAATAGCAAATATTCTTTATATAATTCAATAGGTTTTATTACTGCATAATGTGTATGCACTGCCCTATGCGAAACTAGGTCACTACTGCTTATCTTTATCAGTGCTATCTGCATAGTACAATACTGGTTCAATACTACTTCTCTATTGTAGAATATAGCTGACGAATGTATGTGTACAAATAATTTGAAAAATTTAAAGAGACAACTGTTATGATATAACTTAATTGTAGGATATCTTTTAAAAACATTGCGCAATGTTTCAAAAATTCAAATTGAATTATTTTTAAATAGAATATAAATATTAGCATTGAAATTATTAATATAAATTTAAAAATTATTAGAATTATTAGGAAAATTGTTGTTATTAATGAAAATAGAGGAAAAGAACAGGAAATGATAATTCTCTCTTTCCATTTACAACTTATTTTCTGCTTTGTATTTATCAATTTTAAAAAACAGCAGAAAACATTATCATCAGCCATTAAAGTGTTTAAATTATTTAAATTTTCGAAACCTAACACTTCAAGATCATCTATTTGTTCAAAAGTATCCATTATATTCAAATATTCTAATGAAATGAGATTTTTGAATAAATCATTTCCAATTATCTTAATATCATTTTTGGACAATATTAACTTTTTTAATTTGTTTAAATCATCAAAAGTTGATTGTTTCAATGATTTTAATTGATTATGTCCCAAATTCAATTCAATAAGATTCTTGAGATTCATTAATATAGATTTTGATATAGATTTCAGATTATTTTCTTTCAAGTTTAAAATTTGTAAATTTTTTGGAAATTCAAAAGAATTTTGATGTTGAAATTTGTTTAAAGAGAAGTCAAAATTTTTCATATGGAGAATAATTAAATTTGAAAATGACCTCATAAAAAGAGGTAAAATTGATTTTTTAAGTTTTCCATTCAAAAATAGCCATGTAATACTGAAATTTTCTGAATATTCATTTGAATTGTTGTATGGTGTATTTAAAATATAATGAAAATGTTTAAAATTCTTTAAATATTCCCACAATTTATTAATTTTCACTGATGAACATTCAATTGAATAATTATCTGAACAATTGCAATAGGAGTTTGGACAATTTGTAGTTTTGCATAATATTTCATCAACTCCATTTGGACAGTCTAAAATTCCATTACAAATTCTTGATTCATTTATAAATATACCTCTTTTATTGCATCTAAAAAAACCTTTAGGTTGAAATTCAACTGCAAAATAATAAAAAAAAACAATAATATAATGGTTTAACCCCTTCATGGGTACAGTTTAACGCAGGTAGGGTTTAACCCCTATTCAAAATATAGTAATACTATACTGCAATTGTACTCATCATCTCCATATGGACAATGGCGGAAATTGTCACACACCAATTCTATATCAATGCAATAATTGTATGTTAAACAGCTATATTGAGCTGGTGGACAGGATATGGTATTAAGACAATTTTTGTAAATGTTAAACATCCTGATTGGTTTTGAAATTAAAGTACGTAACGAATTGTACTTGATTGTGCATGAAACATTACTAAATATACAATGGTTAAGGGAAGATCAGAAGAAATGAAAAATGATAAACAAACTTGCTGTTTTTGTTTGAATTCTGAATATTAAAGTTTTTCTTTCTCTTTTCTTCATTCAACTTTTCATCACTAAAATCTAAACAATTTCTAATTCCATCATTAAATTTATTTTTTGGTATACATTCGCCATTTTTACATTCTCTATATATTTTTAACTAGTTCTTAATTAATGTGAATGAAAAGATAAAAAAAACTACCTTTCACTGTTCAAACATTTTTTGTAGGCTTAATGTAAATGAATAGATACATCAGTATATAGTATTCTAACAAAAAGTCACAGATGAAATTTCTTTTGTGAAACAAATTTTTGATATATTTTACTAATTTCTTTTAGATTCCCCTCTCTTAATTAAAGATCCAGTTTTACAAATTGTCCAATCCATTTGGTAAAATTACTAAATAATATGCCAAAAATTGGTATCATACCAAAAATTTCATCTATCACTGTTTATATAAATCATTATATCTACTGCAGAATGATTCATCAGATCTGTCTGAGCAGTCAGGTATAAAATCGCAAACAAATTTAACAGAGATAATTTGACCAATATCACACATAAATTGTTCAACTGATTTACAATTCATTTCATCAGAATGGTCCAAACAATCAGCTTTACCATCACACAGATACCTTTTATGAATGCATATAGATTCAGCAATACACAAGAAACTATTATTCCAACAGAAAATTTCCAAATCATTATTTAAAAATTGTTGACTTAAATTTGTAATATTATCTTAGATAAAGAAAAAAGTATTCAAAGTAAACTGGTAGTTATTATTTTCTATTCAATTTTTTTACATTTAATTTCATATTTGCAAATAAGATAACTTATCATAATACTTTTTTCACAAGCTACAGATTTTCTTATTTTTGAAAATTTTAAATAAATTTCATGTAAATTCACACTGTACTGAAGGCAAATAAATTTCCTATTTAACTTTTCTGCTTCATCAACTCTTCAAAGTTTAAAAGAGAAAGTTTTTTTTTGAATGAAATATAAATCATACTGTGTTTCTATATTTAATAGATTTAATGGTAAATTGTCTAATGAAATCAATTGAGTACTTTCCAAAAAATAGTTTGTTGTTGTTACAACTGAAAAAAAACATGTTACAAAACTGGTGGAGAGACTGAAAACAAAACAATATTATTCCAACTTGCTGGTATTGAGGTTTCAGTTGAATTTCCTACACTTTGTAATGCATTTGCAATAAAATTCATTTGGTATAAATCAATACTTGAAAGAACATTCAAATTGTATTTGGAACATGTGTTTTTCCAAGATTTTCCATCAATCAATATAACTCTATTAATTATATAAAAGCAAACATTTTCCAAAGAAACTTGAATACTGCTCTGAGTGATAAAGGGGCAGCCTATCAAAAAATATATGGGGGAAGGAGGAGATATTAAAATAATATAAAATGATGGTATTTTTATTGTTTATTAGTTTACTATTCTCCTTTCTATGGGAACAAGACAATTTAATTCTTGTGAAATATTTATTAATTAATTGAATATTCAAAATATTATTGAATGAGCAATGATGAAGCTTGGAAGAGTCTCTAGGACATTTAACAGAAAATAATATATTCTGAATTATAGGATATGTTTCATAATTATTTAAAATCTCTCCATTAGAATATCCAAATTCTTGGCAAAAAATCTTTTAAAATAAAAATAAATAAATACATTTCAATTTATTGATTAGATTTGTTTTTTAACAACATTAGCTTCTTGTTTTGAAAATTCAAAAT
>CAJFCJ010000185.1:23042-41509 GCA_904063045.1 Dimorphilus gyrociliatus
ATATTAATTTCTATTTAATTTTAAAAAAAAATTTATAGATAAAATTTTTTTATCTTGTCCTTAAAATATGTGCACTTAGATATAAGGGTACATTAGAAAGACTGGTGAGACAGGCCTGTTTGCTGTGGCACATGTTTGGCATGTGGCCCTAATCTTAGGATTATATTTTATATGTGTGATATAACAGTCTTTCATATTTTTGTTACATGAGAATTATGAGACTGTCAGATTTCAACTTTGAAATCATTTGACCACTTGAACCCAAGCTTTGGAAAATGTATAAAAGGAAATGCATTTCCTCAGCTTGTCAGTTCAGTTCTTTAACTGTTAACTGGTTGTTTAAACTTACTTGTTTAGAACTAGAAACTCATTTTGTTGACAGCTCACAATTCAACTCTAAGGAATGATATTTTGGTTTATGAAAGTGACAAAACCAGAACAAAAGAAACAGATGAGTATCTCTCTAAAATAAATGAATTAATGTTGAGAATTAAGGGTAGTGGAGCCAAGATTGATGGTAATAGCTTTTTGAAATACCATTCATTAACTGGGGCAACTACAATTCCTGAAGGTATGGTTAATCCTGATCCTACTCAACCAAAATTCAGTAATTCTGGCATTCAAGATAATGATTTGGTAAAGACAATTGCAAGTCAAAATGTAACACCTCACCCAGTACAAAATCCCAATGTGGATATTACAACCTTAATTCAAACATTAAGAGCTGCTTGGGACCGCCCTCAAAGAGCTATCCTCAGGTTATATGATGGTAGCAAGGAATGTTCAAAATTCAAGGAGGACTTTTATCAAGCATGCCATGCTTACAGTTGGGTTGGTGAACATAGTATGAAAGCAAATCTTTTAGATTACTTAACTGGCCCTGCAAGGGATTTGGTGTTAGCTCTTGAGGGAGAGCCTACTTTAGAAGAAATATGGAAAGCCCTCAGTGATGAATTTGATCTTGATCCAAGGGAATATTAAGAGAAATTGTACACTTTGAAACAAATGAGTGGAGAAAGTGTGGTTCAGTTTGTGAACAGAGCAAAGAGAATGATAAAGAAGTTTTCTCCACCCAGGCCAATGAACCCACAATTGGTTTCAACAATGAAAGAAATAAAACTGATGGAAGTTTCAAAGAGGATTACAAGAGGATGTTTTACAGTTGGTAAACACCCTGCATCCAAGATGTCAGACATTGGCAGAATTATATGATGCTGCTAAAAAAGCAGAAATTTCATTAAAGTTAAACCAGAGAAAACCAATCACAATGGTGTCTAAGTTGGAAACAAAGGAACAAAAAAAGACCAAAGTGATTAACAAAGATGCTTTGACAGAAACTCCAAGTTTTTGGAATAGACAGCATCTGCCTGACTACAGGAAGGCTACTAAAGAAAAGTGGCAAAGCCAGAAATTCCAAAAGTATGGACCCCCTATGAACAGGTATTATAAGAAAAATCAACAAGCCAAGTTGATCCTGAAGGAGGAACCTAAGCTACAAAAATTGGAAACACTGGAAAATGACAGTTCATCAGAAAATGATGAAGTACAAGATATTCTCTGTTTTTCTGATAGTGAAGAATCTTTATGTCAGTTTTTACGAAGTAAACAAACTGAGAGAAATTCTTCAACTTTTATTGGACAATTTGAAACTAATACTGGCTTTAAATTTGATGCCTTAATAGACTCTGGTAGTGACAGGTCTTTTGTTTCAAAAAAAGTATTAAAACAAATTCAAGGAAAAGCATCTTTTCCAGAGCCAACTGTGAAAAATGCTAGAGATGCTTCAGGCAACAGCATTGAGATATATGGCAAAATTATTTTAAAACTACACATCAATGGGAAAATTATTAAGCAAAGCTTCCTAATCAACAAAACCATAACACAAAAGTGTATTATCGGTTGTGATTTTCTACAACAGACTGGAGCAACTCTTGACTTTTACAAAAGACAAATTATACTGCAGTCAATTGCAGAAAAGAATTATCCACTTGGAACTCAACATTTATCCTTCAAAGGACTTCACCCAGTTCCTTCCAGCACTAAGAAAACTGAGAGTCAAATACATACTCTTCAGACAAATATTGAACAGGAAAATTCAGAGCTGGAACTAAAAGTCACAAAAATTCTGGAAAAATATCAAGATACTATTGCAGAAGACAGATTTGACATTGGAAATCCACATGTGCCACCCCTGGAAATTACTTTACAACCAGGTTCAACCCCATATAGACAAAAGCCATATAGAATGCCTCCTCAAAAACAAGAAGAGTGCAAGCAACAAATAGCTGAATTAGTAAAAAGCAAAGTTATTGAACCAAGCAAGAGTAACTGGGCTTCACCAATTGTTTTTGTAAGAAAGAAGGAAGGTAGTCTACGAATGTGTGCAGATTACAGAAAACTCAACAACATGACAATAAAGAACAAGTATCCACTGCCAAATCAAGAGGATCTATTTGATCATCTGGGAGGAGGAAATAAATTCTTTTCTACAATGGATTTGACAAGTGCATACCACCATATTAATATCAAGGAAGAAGATAGAAATGTTCAATAATTGAAAAATGAATTTATATATTTTGAAAGATATTTATACTTTTCAATGATGAAATGAGCAATCATTTTATCCACCAAAGAAAAAAATATAAATTGTAATTGTAAATCTATTTATACAACAGTATCCATAAGAGGGTAAAATAACTAGGTTAAACATTCAAATTATGGGATGATTATTATTTAGGATTAATAGCAGCAATGGATCTATTGGAAAAGTATCAAATATAGTAGTCCACATAAATTTTGGTACACCCTAAATTTGGATAGGCCAAATTTAAAGTAATGTTCAAAAATGATTTTTCCCACTAAAATAGTTTTTTTTGTCTAAATTTATATAGATAAAGAGTAATATTTATGTAATATTGAAAAAAATTGAGAAAATGACGATATTTGGGAATATTATCAGCAAAATATTTTTTTGTGATTTTCATGAATTTTTTCTTTATTTGGCAGGGCTTCATAATAATTGGTACAGACACTTGATTTCTGGTTTGTCATTTAAAAAAACATTGTAAACTGAAATTTTTTTGACTTATTCAATTCTCCAATTTAAGTTTAACTATTATTGTCAATTTTAATTATATTACTTAATTTTTATTGTATTTATTTAACTATGATGTGGAGTAAAGACATTGGGGATCTTGTACTAAGGAAATATAGGGAAATAGGAAAAGTAAGAGCAACAGCAAGGGTTTTGGGGATGGCAGCATCATCAGTTAGCAATATTTTATGATACAATCCACCAGAACAGGAGAATAGGGGTCATCCAAAGAGACTTACAGAGAGACACATAGGCAGGATGAAAAGAATAATAAAGAAATTGAAAAGAAATAAGGAAAGGGTGATAGTGGGAAAAAATTTACAGGAATTAGAAGTAGATGTTAGCCTAGCAACAATACAGAGAGCTGAAAAGACAAAATTTCAAGTATAAACAGTAAGACAAAGACCTGACCTCACATTCAACAATTGCAAAAGAAGAAAAATGTATTGCCTTAAGATGATCAGTGATAATCTAGACTGGTCTAAAGTAATTTTCACTGACAAGGCTAGCTTCTCACTGAGTGGCCCTGATGACTTCAGAACATGGACAAATAATGGTGAAAAAGAATTCAGGGTGACGAAAAATATGAGCAGAGGTGGAGTAATGGTTTGGGGACTCATAACATTGGATGGAGTATTTGAGATATAGAGGATAAAGAAGAAACTTAATGCTGACAACTATAGCAGTTTTATTGTGGAAGATGTTCTGCCTGTAATAGAAGATATATCAGCAAAAATGGGGAGGCAGTACATCTTCCAGCAAGACAATGATGGTCCACAATTGGAATCTGAAGAGGAATTATGGAAGAAAATCCAAAAGTGCTGTTTTGAGGTCATAAAAAGGCAACCAGACTTGTTACCAAATTTATACAGAGGAATGGGGCATAGAGTCAGCAAGTGTTTAGAAAAGGAGGGTGGTTACATTGAAAAATAGAAAAAATATGAACATTAAACCCCCTGTACCAATTATTATGAAGTGAGGACAAATAAGAAAAAAATCAATAAAACAATACAAAGGATTGTTAATGTTCAGCCTATCAAAGTATATGGTGTACCAAAAAAATTTATGCAGACTACTTTATGGAAGATGTTCACACTGTCATAGAAGAGTTTAAAGCAAAAATGGGCAGGAAGTACTTTTGCAAAAAAATACTTATGCTCATAACAATATAAAAGTTGAATAGCAGAGTAGATATTTTGTAATAGCAGGGTGCCAAATTGCCAAACTAGTGTCCAATGTTGAAAGGATAGGAGGTTTGTCCCAGTGGTGATTGTTTCCAGTTGATCTTTCCAGTTTAAGGTAAGACAGTTAGAGTAAAACAGTGTGGGTTTATATACTTGTAGGATTGTCTCAAATATCCAATCTTCAAATTATGTTAATCAGTAGATTTTTAAAATTTAAACACTTCTTTATCATACCAATATAGCTGTTTAATAAGTCCTCACTAGTCTCGTTCGGCATGCAGCTTCCATCTGGACCCAAGGACCTGGGAAGATCACCTGGAAACAACCTCCACTGGAACCATCCATCTACTCCTCAACATTGGAAGACAGTTTGGTAATTTGGCAGCCTGCTATTACGAACTATCTACTCTGCTATTGAATTCTCATATTGTTACTTGCTTAAGTATTATTATTGCGAATAAATTGTTTTAATTTAAACATTTGTTTAAAGGTTTGAGTAGAACCAGTATTGTTATAACTTGCAAATGCATAGATTTTGCCAGCAAGAGCAGTACAATGCAAAAAAACTTTTAAATAGGCAAATGGTTCCCTAAATATTTGGGGTTTTATAAAAAGTGATGGCAGCAGAGGTATACATTTATATAAAAGCAATTTAAATTTGGAGAAATATCAAGAAATTATTGATAAATCTTTTCTATAGAATTACAATAGGGACCATGTATTCATGCAGGATGGTGCTGCATGCTATACATCTAGGAGTACCTTACAGTCTCTAAATGAAAAGAACTTAAGGCACTAGCAAGACTGGCCAGCCCAGAGTCCTGACTTAAATCCTATTGAAAATTTATGGTCATACCTAAAAGAAAGGGTTGGTAAACATCTGTGAACACATGTTGATGATCTATGGAGGGTAACACAGCAAGAATTTGACAATATTCCAACTGAATATGTTGAAAAATTGTTTAACAAAGTTAGAAAGAGGCTACAACTGTGTCATTTCAATAAGGTTGGCCATACTAAGTATTAAAAAGGTTTAAAAGTATTATTACTATATTTTCATAAAATATTAAAATAATTCATGTATATAAATTGTTAAGGAGTGTCTTAAGGTAGATTTAAAGTAAAATATTTAATTAAGTAGATGGTGACTCATTTTTAACTAACCCCTTTTTTCGAGGTATAATTACTAAAACTGCATTTTATAAAAGAAAAACAATTTTTTGATAATTTTTTGGTAAAGGACATTAGTTTATACATATTAATAATTATTATTACCAATTAAAAGTAGTTATTTTGTATATCTTAATATCAAAACTAAAAATTTTACAGGGTGGCTGGGGACTTTTTGCCTATACTGTATATAATATCATTTAAAATATTACATTTTTTAATGTATGTTAATTATTTTTAAGTTGGTATGGTTTATCTTCTTAATGGGTGCTGTTTAACTCCTTTATGGGTACGGTTTAACCCAGGTACAGCTTAACCTGGCTACGGTTTAACCCTCTAGTGTGTATGGTTTAACCCAGGTATGGTTTCACCTGCTCCCAACTGCGCCATATTTGTACTTTGTTGTATTGTAATTGTAGGAATTTCTTCTTCTTCAGAACAGTATTCATCCTTTCCAATCATTTATCAATGCACCAAAGTACTCACACCACATAAAACCTTTCAAATTCATCCACAAGTAGTCTTAAGAAATGAAATTTTGGTAGAAATTAATCAAAATGCTCTGGTTTTATAAATATGATGTCATGTTGACATTTCAAAAATTCTTTAATTGCATACATATTGTCCTGGTGGACAGAACACAATCAATACACTTCTTAAGGATCTCCTCCACCTAAAAAGATGCACAATTAACTATGTTATAACTTATTTAAAAAAAGCCACACATTTTTTTCAAATTGTTTCTTAAGAAGAAGTTCTTCCACTAATGAATTTTCCTTCTCATTAAAGTCCAGCAATGCAAAACGTGCAGGATAGGAGAATGCTGGATAAGTTAACATCACCAAGAGAAAAGTAAAAAGAAGATATTTCATTGTCAGCCAATTGATTAGGTGATATAAAAGATTCTCATGAAAAAAATCATGTAGGTATTGTAGGGATTTAAATAAATTTTATTTATTAAATTTGGTAGCATTTTATTTTTGTGTACACAATACTTTTGAATAGTGAACATAATCTAAAATTAGAATTTAAGCATAATTGATATTTAATTCAACTGCTTTTAGTTCAAAATTCAATACTATTGTGGCCATTCTTTAAGCATATTTGAAAAAAAACAAGTTAGTATTGCAGGTTGCAGAATAGATAAAGCTATTTCAATCCTGGTCTTTGTTGTATAAGTTATAAATAACATGCTATTTATACTTTGTTTACAGGTACAGGATTGTTCCAATAAATGCGATAGTTTGATAGGCGATAGTGTCTCACATGAGTATTGCATGCTTAGTTGCCTTTCATAAATATAATTCTTCATTAGATTAAAATAGAGTTGTTAGTAAACCTCTTAATAACAAAAATTTTTATGGAATTTTGAAAATAAATTTGAATTTGAAATCAGTACCATCAGAGCTATTTTAAATTAGTTATAAAGATAGGCTGACTACTCTTCAAAACTGTACACAATACATTTGTCATTTATTCTGCTATAGAATAGTAGTATTGGAAAAGTATTGAGCAGTATTAAGCTCATTATGATTTGTGTTTCTTTCACTTCAAATATATGTTCATTATGCTTTATATACAATATATAAACATTACCATTAAAATTTCAGAACATATCTAATATTTAAAAAATACATTATAGTCTTTGAAAGGATACAAAAGTGCTTTGGAAGTGAATCGAATTGAATGGGAACTTTATGCATTTAGTAATCATCTTTTAGTTGGTCAAAAATCTTTATTCCACTATGAGAAAATTCAGGAATGTACTTATAATCTCTGATTTGCCCAGTTACATTATAACATATTTGTTTTGTAGACATTTTTGAAGTGTCAATTTTCATCAATAAGGCTAGATTCACAGTGAGTGGCCTTGATGACTTCAGAACATGCACAAATCACGGTGAAAAGAGGGCTGACCTCAGCCAAATTGAAAACATGTGGCATTTGACCAAAAAACTAGTTTATGATGGTCCACAATTGGAATCTGAAAAGGAATTAAGGAAGAAAATCCAAAAGTCTTGTTATGAGATTGTAAAAAGGCAATCAGACTTGTTACCAAATTTATACAGGGGAATGGGGCATAGAGTCAGCAAGTGTTCAGAAAAAGAGGGTGTTTACATTGAAAAATAGAAAAAATATCAACATTAAACCCCCTGGACCAATTATTTTGCTGCACGGTCAAATAAGAAAAAAATCAATAAAACAATACATAATATCAAAAAAAGAATTATATCAAAACTTACAAAAATCCTATTTAGAAGATATTTGTATATATATCTGTACTTTCCTACTGGAGTTGTAGGTAAGTACTTCTCCAAATAGAACCAAATTAGGAGTAAGCCACTTAGAAGAGAGATGTAGAATTGAGGGAGGATCAATATAGAACCAAAATGTAAGAATAATATAACTGTATTCTAAAGTAATACTAGACCTGTTCACTAAGGGAGTTGATTCAGGACTGAATGCCTGTTACTGCCTACGCCCTGCTTTTATACAATTCCTTATCAGTTGTTTATGCCTTAGCTGTCAACAACAAGGGTTTGACCCCAGATAAGGATTGTTCACAACAAACAGGGTCAAGGGTTGTCAAATTATGCAAAAGCGATATAAACATCAAAGGTCTAACCCCAGAAAAGGGTTGTTCACAACAAATAGGGTCAATGGTTATCATATTATACAATAGTGATGTAAACAACAACAACTTTGTGCAGGTTACCCCCCCAAATGTCAATTCTTACATCATATTTATGTAAATAAATACTTGTTGTTGTCAACATGTTTGATTATGTAACATCTTATTCTTTGCCTATAAAAGGGGGTGGTTCTGGCAGTTCTGTACCATCTACCTCAGGGGCAACATCTACTTCAACAGTTCTACCATATGGTAAGTATTATTTATGAAATATCTATAAACTATAGTTCATAAGTGTACAATATCTATGTTTAATCTAATATTTAGGACAGTGTACAACTTTGGTTATATTTAACATGCTTGAACTCTATTATTTTATGCAACTTATACATGTACATCTTAAAACCTATGCAAGAAAATGCTATAACATTGGCCAAACAATGGTTTGATTAGTCAGATTAATCAGTCACAATCTTTAGTGATATCATATTGTACTGCTCTTGCTTGGCAAATTTATGCATTTGCAAGTTACAGCAATACTGGTTCTACTCAAACCTTTAAACAAATGTTTAAAATGAAATGGTTTATTCTCAATAATAATACTTAAGCAAGTAACAATATGAGAGTTCAATAGCAGAGTAGATAGTTCCTAATAGCAGGTTGCCAAATTACCAAACTGTCTTCCAATGTTGAGGAGTAGATGGATGTTTCCAGTGGAGG
This sequence comes from Dimorphilus gyrociliatus, assembly GCA_904063045.1. Lineage (NCBI taxonomy): Eukaryota > Metazoa > Annelida > Polychaeta > Dinophilidae > Dimorphilus > Dimorphilus gyrociliatus. The sequence continues at coordinate 31,843 of CAJFCJ010000185.1, forward strand.
TTGTTTCCAGGTGATCTTCCCAGGTTGTTGAGTCCAGATAGGAATGCTTAAAATGAAAATAGTGAGGATTTATATACTTTGAGATTTGCCTCTGATATCTAATCATCACTTTACAGTTGTGGGAATGTGTAGTTCATATTTATCTTAAGTAACAGGATGTTAAAAGGTTCAACATTTAGGAAGGTTAATTGAATTATAACTTGGCCAAACCTTTATTGGTAATTAAAGATGAGCCTTCAAGCTGACTAATCAGACTTATGTTTGGCCAATGTTATAGCATTTTCTTGCATAGGTTTTAAGATGTACATGTATAAGTTGCATAAAATAATAGAGTTGAAGCATGTTAAATATAACCAAAGTTGTACATCAGTAATGTTGTATGGTTTTTTAAATGTTATTTCAATTTTATCATCAACAGAAGTGGAACTACTAGATGTCAACCAAGAATCCATATTCATCCAATGAGGAGATAGAGCATTTTCACAAACAAAATTTAAGGGAGCTTTAGTATTATCAGGCAGTTTTAAATTTTTAGAATAACTTTCACAATCATTTGACAAATCAGCAACATTTATTAATTTCATTTCTGTATTTTAAATAGAATATAAAAACATTTAAAAATTTTACAAACATATATAAACTTGTATCTACAAGAACAATAGATATTAAGAAGAAAAGAAGATAACAAATTGTACACAGCATGTGCACAGATTATGATTTTTACACAATATATTATTAGTATTTTTGACTTTTCTGAGTTGATATATCAGTTGTGGTACAATAATTTTACCATTAGCTAAATAAAAACACAGATGAAAAAATTATGTAAAAATTTTAAAAACTTATCAATTTGTTTTAATATAAACTTTTGACATTAAAATTTCATAGTGATTTTACCAACATTTGAATGGTATGTGTCAAGTTTGAATTGGTATCACCCTTCAAGTCGAAGTTGATATTAAAGAGCAGCTTCATTATTATTATTATCAGTATCCTCATCCTCCTCCTCATCATCATCATCATCATCAACACCATCATAGCTGTTGCTGTAGACATGATCTTCATCATCATCAGGATTGATTCCATTGTAAAAATCATAAATGCAAGGACATATATTGCAATTTGGAAATATTTCCGCTAAATATGTTTGTTGATCCAAAGTCATTCTACAATGAGCAAAGGAAATTTCTTTTAAAGTGTTGGAAGATAATTTCAATGATTCAGCTAATTCTTTCAATCTCTTTCCTATTCCTTTATTTTTAGACAAATCTACAATTTCTAATGAAGATAAAGTTTGAAATAGTTGTTGGAGACATTCAATTTGTTCATCATTTTCAATACTCTTAGCCATACTGAAATCCTTTAGACATTTAGCAGAGGACTGTAGACCACTGCATACAATTTTAAATCCATCTTCCGTTTTTGGATTAAATGATAAATCAATATTTTCTATTGAGTGACAATATTGAAGCATTTCTCCCAGCCACTCAGCCTGTCGATTGTTTAAATTGCATCTAAATAGAATAAGCTTTGTTAAAGTTTTACAAGATGATTTGAGTCCTTCAAATATTGTTTTTAATCCAAAACCCATTTCTTCATTACAAGACAAGTCAACATATTTTAAAGATGAACAATGATAAAATAATTCTCCAATAACTTTAGCTTCTTTATCAGTAATTTTACAATTAACAAAAACAATAGAACTTAAACTATTGGCAGATGATTGTAATTGTTGAAAAATCATTTTAGATTCATTTCCTATTTGATTATTGCAAGTTAAATCAACTTTCTCTAATGAAGAACATTGTTGAAAGAATTCTCCAAAAAGTTCTCCTCCTTCATCATCCAATTGGCAATATTGTAAAATGATTTCTTTTAAAGTTATTGAAGAGGATTTCAGACCTTGTACAATTATATGAGTTTTATTTTTATGAAAATAAGAATTGGATAAATCTACTATCTCTAATGAACAACAGGATTGAAATAATTCTCTTAGATATATTTCTTGCTCCTTAGAAACACAATCAGCCAGTAATATTTTCTTTAAACTGCTTGAAGAACCCTTTAGTCCATCAACAATAGTTTTAAATCCATTTTCCATTTTGGTATTGTAAGATAAATTAATGTGAACTAAGGAAGAACATTTCTTGAATAATTCTCCTAAGCTGTTTGCCTGCTCTCTTTTCAAGTCACAATTACTAAAGTCAACTTTCTTTAAAGTGATTGAAGATGATTCAAGTCCTTCGCAAATCATTTGAAATCCTATTCTCATACTGTTATTGCAATGTAAATCTATACATTCCAACGATTGGCACTCTTTCAATAGTTTTCCTATATATTCTGCTTGTTCTTCACTCAAATCACATGAATTTAGACAAATTTCGTTCAAATTTTTTGCAGAATATTGAAGTCCATTTAAAAAAACTTTTAATCCATCTTCCATACAATAGTTCTGGCTAAAATTCACATTTTCTATTGAACAGATAGTCTTAAGTCTTTCTCCCAAACAATCTATGTCATCTCCTTTCAAATTACAATGAATGATATTGAGTTGTTTCAATGTGTTTGAAGAGGATTGCAGTATTTTACAAACAATTTCAGAAATACTTTTAACCATTTCTAAAACATTGCAACATGGTTAAAATGGCCATCAAAAAAAATCTGACTATAATAACCTCTTACATTTGAAAACTGACCTTTATAGTCTGGTTAAACTCAACAATGACTATGTTTACAATATTAGCTTAGCAACGGGTATGCCTAAATACTATGTGTAGTAATTGAGATTTATCTCCTGTGCCTGAGCAAATAGAGGGAAAGAAATATATTTGACTCAATTCAGAACAAATAGACAATTATCCTACATTATAATTGGAAATATCAAGAATTGTTTAAAGAATACAATACATACAAAGCTAAATTATAATTCATAAATTTTACATATCATCACTAATCTTCATTCTTAAAAAGATGAAATATCTCTTATCATTGTTATCAAAAGATTCATTTGTATAGCTTATTTGCATCTTTTTTCTTTGTTTTAGTTTCCCATTTTGATAGATAACTGCTCTCATTATATAAGAGTAACAACTTTGTTTCAGAATATTGAAATGTTCATTGGATACTAAAACAACCAAATATTTCCCACTTAAGCATTTCATTTAAGAATTACAATCAATATTTATTTTGTAGTCCTTATTAAAATTCAAATTAATTGGATATGTTTGTTTGTCAAAATCGTAAAAATATTCACCAACAACCAGTCTAAAAATATAATTTTCATCTCTATCATAAACTGAAGTATATCCTTTTTGATAATATTTATATCATGTTGTACTGTCTCTTGGCATATAGGCAAATAGTAAACATGGGTTTTCAATTAGAAATGGATTTTTTAACTGTTTACAGTTATCTATCATTATCTCAAAAAAAACCGGGATCTCTTTCTCTTAAATATATTTGAGATTCAATTTCAAATCCAATAGGAAAGTGATCACTAAATTTAATATTGTAAAATACTTTTCCACTATGTTGAACAAAAATTTTTTCTATATCATCACATTGCATTGTACAACTTTGGTTATATTTTACATGCTTGAACTCTATTATTTTATGCAACATATACATGTACATCTTAAAACCTACGCAAGAAAATGCTATAACATTGGCCAAACATAAGTCTGATTAGTCAGCTTGAAGGCTCATCTTTAATTACCAATAAAGGTTTGGCCAAGTTATAATTTAATTAACTTGCCTAGGGTGTGGCCAAGTTATAATTCAATTAACCTTCCTAAATGTTGAACCTTGTAACATCCTGTTACTAAAGATAAATATGAACTACACATTTCGGCAACTGTAAAGTGATGATTGGATGTCAGAGACAAACCTCAAAGTATATAAATCCTCATTATTCTCATTTGGCATGCAGCTTCCATCTGGACCCAAGGACCTGGGAAAATCATCTGGAAACAACCTCCACTGGAACCATCCATCTACTCCTCAACATTAGAAGACAGTTTGGTAATTTGGCAACCTGCTTTTACAAACTATCTACTCTGCTATCGAACTCTCATATTGTTACTTGCTTAAGTATTATTATTGCGAATAAACCGTTTTAATTTAAACATTTGTTTAAAGGTTCGAGTAGAACCAGTATTGTTATAACTTGCAAACGCATAGATTTTGCCAGCAAGAGCAGTACAGCATAGATCATCTTCATTTCTGTTTTTTTTCAATCCAATTTACAACCATATCCATTTTATCACATTTTTTTAGCTTGAATTCAATTTTCAAAATATCATTAGGTTTGATACAAGAGGTTCAAGAGGTTTAGCTGTTGCTGCTGAAATTACAATTGGAAAGGCAACTGCTTTAAATCTTTTCCCAAACTAGCAGCATTACCAGGATATGGAAAAAAAAGACCATTAGGCTTTGTATTATGTTCATCAAAGGGCACATAATGAAGTAGCTTTTTCACTGGTATTTCAACAGATTGCAAATTATTTCCTTCTTCTGAGAGAGTTGTATATATCTTCGGTTACTATGTCTGTATTGTTAAATTGATTAAACAGCTTGTAGGTGTTCAAATAGAATTTTTGTTAAAGTAGCACTGCCTATGGTAATCTGAAAAATGGAAAGTAAAATATGAAAATCAAATCAATCTTCCCATTCTAAAGTTTTGCCAAACTATAATTCAATTAACCCTCCTAAATGTTAGGCTTTGTAACATTTAGCTAATAAATATACAACTGAAGTAGACATTTCACCAACTGTAAAGTGATGATTGGGTGTTGTAACTTACAAATGTATAAATTGGCTAATATTTTTGATTTAGTGTGGAGAAATTACTGGCTTTGTAAATTAAATGTTTACCTCATCATTAACCTTCAAACTCTTTACAGAAAATGATGGGTAAAAACTTATGGAATAAATTGTGGAATTTATTTTCTTTTTACTTTAAATATACATATTATATCTTTTATAATGTTAATACAGAGAGAGAGAGAGAGAAAATGAAGGTTCTACTCCACTTGCTGTTCATTTCCCATCAATTTTCCAGAATAGAGGACCTCCATCATCACCCTAAAATAAATTTATATTAAATGATATACATACCTATTGAAAAGATAATTTCAATTACATAGCAAATTTGAGAATCAGCAGTTTCAATACCATTCCCATAGATTGTTTGTGGATAATTTAATAGTATTAATTGTTTTTTAGCTTTATTAATTATTTCATTGGTACAAATGTGTTGTGTTTTTAATTGAATTTTAGTTTTCATCAAATAAGAACTAATATTTGGGGCTGAAATTAAAATAAAATAATATTTGGCTTACAACTTTGTGATAAATATCGAAAACCAGAAGTGTAGCATTATATGTCTTCATTACCAGTTAGAGGTTGATTATCTAAACAAGAAGTATTGATTGAATCTGACAGTTTAACAGCAGTATCCAATTATAGTATGACTAAATCATTCTCCTTCAAAATCTCATTATAGTCTGGATGGATACGGACTTCAATCACGCTATATTGATTTCCATGACATTATTGAGTAGTGCCCAATTTTACAGTGTAATTTCCTACTCTAAACAGATATCCTTAATTAATAAAACTTAAAACAAACTTTAAAATTTAAAACAAACAGTAAAAAATAAAAAACTGAATTACTGTGATATGCATTGAGCAGCTGTAAGTACAATTCGTTCATGAATAAGAATTCCACCACAAGTGAAACCTTTTGCATATGCAGTATCTACTATTTGTGCCTAATATATAGGATACTAAAGTATTTTTATTAAAATGAACTTTTGACCTCCTGCTTAATTGAACAAAATCTGAATGGAATGGAAGAATATGAATGCTATGTTTCAAGTTTTGGAATATTAAGTAAGAATGATACAACAGATGTGTACTTTGTTGTATTGTAATTGTAGGAATTTCTGGTTCGTCACAACTGTAATCGTCCTCTCCAATCATTTACCAATTTGCCAAAGTACTCAAACAAATAGAACCTTTAAAGTTAGTCCACAAATAGTCTAACAAAGGCAATTTCAGTAGAAATCTTATCTTACATCTTATGCAATCCTCCAACCTTTGAAATTTAACTATTATCTAGAAGAGGAAAGCAATAAAAACATGACCATATTTACAACTTTTCTCTGTTTTAAAATGTTACTATTGTTTTTGTGAACATTGAAATTTGTCAACTATAAACCCTTTAACTAGTATACAAACCCTACAAAATTAACAGTTGATAGTTCAGTGCTCTACCCATCGTCCAGTTGTTTTAACTACCTTGTTTAGAACTAGAAGCTCATTTTACTCAATTCATATTCTTTGGACAAAACACTGGTGTTTTCTTGATTAGTTTCTACTGAAATTACATTTGTTAGACAATTTATGGATAGACTTTAAAGATTCTATTACTTTGAGTACTTTGGCAAATTGGTGAAGGATTGGAAAGGACCATTACAGTTGTGACGAACCAGAAATTCCTACAGTTACAATAAAACAAAGTACAGATTTATTAATGCAGACATTTCACATCTATTTTTCCAGTATGAACATAATTTATTAACCAATCTTGTTCTTTAGTGTAATATTTAGTGTTTGTTTTTCTTTTTAAATACATATCTTGGATCCAGATGGAAGCCACATGCAGAATGAGAATAGTGAGGATTTATATACTTTGAGGTTTGCCTCTGACATTCAATCATCACTTTACAGCTGCAGAAATGTGTAGTTCATATTTATCTTAAGTAACAGGATGTTACAAGGTTCAATATTTAGGAAAGTTAATTGAATTATAACTTGGCCACACCCTAGGCAAGTTAATTAAATTATAACTTGGCCAAACCTTTATTGATAATTAAGCATGAGCCTTCAAGCTGACTAATCAAACCATTGTTTGGCCAATGTTATAGCATTTTCTTTCATAGGTTTTACAATGTACATGTATAAGTTGCATAAAATAATAGAGTTGAAGCATGTTAAATATAACCAAAGTTGTACAATATCTGTAAGTTCATATTCAACTTCATATCTAGCATATCTAACCAAAAGAATAAATGTATATACCTCTGTAACCATAACCATTTAGGAAAAATCCATAAATATACAAAAGAAAAAAAGGGTGCTAGCATACCCTGGTACATTTGCCCCAACCTTGAGTACATTTCCACCCAGCCCCCTTAAATTTCCAATGTTACAACAATTTCCTTTAATTCTTATTGTAATATTGTTTATTCATCATTAGAATGCAACTCTTTTGTAATATTCTCAATGAGCAATAGGAATAGGAAACCTGACTACTGTAGTCTCTGGCAATAGCTAATAGTGTTGCAGCATGCCAAATTAACATTGAATTATGCTTAGACATTCAAATATTTAGTTAAGACAATCATACTGTACTTTGTTGTATTGTAATTGTAGGAAGTCCTAGCTCGTCACTATCAAATTCGTCCTCTCCAATCATTTACCAATGTGCCAAAGTACTGGTCCAAATAGAACCTTTCAAGTTCGTCCACAAGTAGTCTTAATAAATGTAATTCCAGTAAAAATTAACCAACAAACACCAGTATTTCATTCAAAGAATATGTATTTGAGTAAATGAGTTTCTAGTTCTAAACAAGCAAGTTTGAACAACCAGCTGATGGTTAGAAAACTGAACTGACTACTGTTAAATTCGTAGGGTTTATATACTTTTCCAATAGTTCACAGTTCACGGATAAAAATATTCACACAAACAAATGTAACAATTTGGATAAAGGGAAAGTTCAAATATACTTCCATGTTTGTTACTTTTTCTTTATCTTGGAGAACTTTTGCTCCCTATTTTAGTAGGTCAGAAAGTTGCCTAAGATGTAACAATTATTAATAGAAGTTGGATTGATTCCAAAACACAAAAATAGGAAAAGGTCAACTTGATGCCGTTTTAATATACAACAAATTATTAATAATAATTGTTTGTGTAAGATAATATGTTTCTGTGTAAAGGACTGGTAGGATAAAAGTATTAAACTTAATCATTCAATATAGTATTGTGCATACAATACTGTTGAAAAGTGACAATAATCTAAAAGCTCCAAATATAAATAGAATAGTGGAAGATATAATTAATATTCATTAAATATGATGTGTATAATAATTAGGGTTAACATCTAAGTTGTAAAATACTTTTACAACTTAGTTTAAATAGTGTATGTTGTAGTTTTAGGTGTGTAAAGTACTCTATAATACTCTTTCAATATTGCTTTCCATTGATGAATGAAATGTAACAATTTGGGTGTATTGTGTGAATTTGTGAGCCTGGTTACAAGCTTATGTGTTTAGTACCTACAAACTGCCTAAATGTGTACATTTGTGAATATTAATAGGAAAAAAATTTTTACTAATTTTAATTAATTTTTTCTTTATTTGGCCACATCCATTTCGTTTCAGGTTTTGGATTCAAATTAACATCCCAAACAGATTTTTTTTTTGACCAAACTAATTTTCAATGTTAAGTAATCACTTTTGATCTATTTTAATTACTGTAGTTAACTATAAATTATATTTACTTAATTATGGCATGGGGTAAAGAGGTTAGGAATCTAGTATTTAAGAAATATGAAGAATTGGGAAAAATTAGGGCAACTGCAAGGGCTTTGGGAATGGCACCATCTACCATTAGTGACATTTTGAGATATCAGCCACCACAACAAGAGAACAGGGGTCGTACAAAGAAGCTAACAGAAAGAGACATAGTGAGGATAAAAAGAATAGTAAAGAGACTTAAGAGAAATAAGGAAAGGGTTACAGCAGGAAAGGTCTTAGCAGAATTAGAGGTCGATGTGAGTCTCAAGACCATTCAGAGAGAGCTGAAGAGGCAAAATTATAATTATAAAAGGATTAGACAGAGAATTGATCTCACACCTAAGGATTGCGCAAGAAGAAAAGAATACTGCCTCAAAACAATTGCTGAAAATCTGGACTGGTCAACAGTGATTTTCACAGACAAGACCAGATTCTCTCTGAGTGGGCCTGATGATTTCAGGACATGGACAAAAGATGGTGGAAAAAAATTTTAGAGTCACTAAAAATATGAGAAGAGTGATGATGTGGGATTAATAACCTCAGATGGGGTATTTGAAGTTTGGAGGATAAGTCAAAAATTGACTGCCCAAAATTATAGCTGTTTTGTTGTGGAAGATGTTCTTCCTGTCATTGAAGAGATATCACTCAAAATGGGCAGGAATTACATCTTCCAACAAGACAATGCAGGCTGCCACAAAGCAAGAGCAACTAAGAGGGCCTTTAGAATGAATGGTATCAATCCAATTGATGTATCAAACTACCAAGCCTTTTTTTACAAGTCACATCTATTCCCACATTTACTTGATAAATATCTCCATAAATATTTTTATCATTTAATTCCTATTTTGTCTTTTATTAGAGATTGTGATATCAATATTAAAGGTTAATAGAGATGACAAAAGCTTAGTGATTTTTGTAAACAATTTCTTTATCAATAATTGATTTTTGAAAATTTATTGAAACAACTAATAGAATTGAATTTCCTGTACTGAATGTTTGTATAACATGAAAAAAACAGGAGAGGAAATAAATAGAGTTGCTGTTACTCTTTCATGTGACTGGCAATATTTTATAGCAACTTTATAGG
>CAJFCJ010000185.1:44352-56592 GCA_904063045.1 Dimorphilus gyrociliatus
TGCTAAGACCTTTCCTGCTGTAACCCTTTCCTTATTTCTCTTAAGTCTCTTTACTATTCTTTTTATCCTCACTATGTCTCTTTCTGTTAGCTTCTTTGTACGACCCCTGTTCTCTTGTTGTGGTGGCTGATATCTCAAAATGTCACTAATGGTAGATGGTGCCATTCCCAAAGCCCTTGCAGTTGCCCTAATTTTTCCCAATTCTTCATATTTCTTAAATACTAGATTCCTAACCTCTTTACCCCATGCCATAATTAATTAAATATAATTTATAGTTAACTACAGTAATTAAAATAGATCAAAAGTGATTACTTAACTTGGAAAATTAGTTTGGTCAAAAATAAATTCTGTTTGGGATGTTAATTTGAATCCAAAACCTGAAACAAAACGGATGTGGCCAAATAAAGAAAAAATTAATTAAAATTAGTAAAAATTTTTTTCCTATTAATATTCACAAATGTACACATTTAGGCAGTTTGTAGGTACTAAACACATAAGCTTGTAACCAGGCTCACAAATTCACACAATACACCCAAATTGTTACATTTCATTCATCAATGGAAAGCAATATTGAAAGAGTATTATAGAGTACTCTACACACCTAAAACTATAACATACACTATTTAAACTAAGTTGTAAAAGTATTTTACAACTTAGATGTTAACCGTAATTATTATACACATCATATTTAATGAATATTAATTATATCTTCCACTATTCTATTTATATTTGGAGCTTTTAGATTATTGTCACTTTTCAACAGTATTGTATGCACAATACTATATTGGATGATTAAGTTTAATACTTTTATCCTACCAGTCCTTTACACAGAAACATATTATCTTACACAAACAATTATTATTAATAATTTGTTGTATATTAAAACAGCATCAAGTTGACCTTTTCCTATTCTTGTGTTTTGGAATCAATCCAACTTCTATTAATAATTGTTACATCTTAGGCAACTTTCTGACCTACTAAAATAGCGAGCAAAAGTTCTCCAAGATAAAGAAAAAGTAACAAACATGGAAGTATATTTGAACTTTCCCTTTATCCAAATTGTTACATTCGTTTGTGTGAATATTTTTATCTGTGAACTGTGAACTATTGGAAAAGTATATAAACCCTACGAATTTAACAGTAGTCAGTTCAGTTTTCTAACCATTAGCTAGTTGTTCAAACTTGCTTGTTTAGAACTAGAAACTCATTTACTCAAATACATATTCTTTGAATGAAATACTGGTGTTTGTTGGTTAATTTTTACTGGAATTACATTTATTAAGACTACTTGTGGACGAACTTGAAAGATTCTATTTGGACCAGTACTTTGGCACATTGGTAAATGATTGGAGAGGACGAATTTGATAGTGATGAGCTAGGACTTCCTACAATTACAATACAACAAAGTACAAATATGGCGCAGTCGACAGCCCACAACACTTCTACAATGAATGATATTTTGGTTTTTGAAAATGACAAGATCAGAGGCAAAGAAATAGATGAGTATCTTACTAAAATAAATGAATTAATGTTGAGAATTAAAAGTAGTGGAGCCAAGGTTGATGGTAATAGTTTTTTGAAATACCATTTGATGACTGGGGCAGCTATAATTCCTGAAGGTATGGAGAACCCTTATCCTACTCAACCAAAATTCAATAATGATGGCATTCAAGATAATGCTTTGGAAAAGACAATTGCAAGTCTTCTAATTGATGCTAATGAGAAACCTAATACTACTTTGCTAAGACCTTTTTCTGGTAGCAAAGATACTTGGGCCTTTAAGAGGAACTTTCAAACTGCTTGTGAATTAAACCTTTGGGATACAGAGGAAAAGAGAATTCGAATGTTGAGAAAATACACTACTGGAAGAGCCAGAGATGTAATTGAAAGCTTACCCTCCAGGGCAACTGAAAATGAAATTTGGGATGCATTGGATGAAGAATTTAATCCAGATCCTATGGCTTATAAAAAAGATATTGATAGATTGAGACAGTTCAATGATGAAACTGTTCAAGGTTTTGTTAGAAGAAGTAAAGAACTTGTAGAGAAATTCCTACCATTCAAACCTACTGAGATGGTATGTGTTACTGAGAGAGTTAGAGAACTGCAACTCCTTAGTATATTCAGGAATGGTCTAAAAGGAAAAATTGTGAACCATGTGGAAAAAGATGGAAAAATTAGCTCAATAATCCAATATATTAAATTGGCAAAAAGAGCAGAAATTTACTTTAATAATGCAAGGAGAGAAGATGAAAATGAATTCAAGCAATTCAAAAAAAGATTTGATAACAATAACAGTTATGCAAATGATAATGACCATAAATTTACACCTTTTTCTCAAAATAGGACCCATCAATACCAAAGATCTGGAAATGAGAGAGGTACCTTCAACAGATTAATTCATGCTGAACCTGATCAACCTAATGAAAGAGAAACGTCCAAGGGTACAATGGCAATATTTAATCTTAAAGAGGAGAAAGTTTCACATTTCAAGTGCACATCTCAAATAAAAGGAAGAGATGATTTCCAATTTCGTTTGAAGAATCATAATGGAAGAGAAGTGATTGCATTATGTGACACAGGAGCACTCATGTCATTTATCACTGAAAAAGAAATTAAATTATTGGACCAAAAATGGGTAAAGAAAGAAACCACTTCATTACCAATAATAACTTCAGCTGATGGAAATGCTTTGAAAACTAAAGGTAAAGCAAAACTTAACATACAATTTGCTGGAAGAATAATGGAACAAGAATTCTTTATAGTGGAAAAATTGGATATGGCAATAATTTTGGGATGTGACTTCTTAAGAAAGTCTGGAGCAATAATCAACTTTGCAATTAAACAAGTTTCACTCCCATTATTTATAAGAAAAGGAGAACCTGTTAAAACTTTTCTACAAAAAAGACAAAAGGATCAAACACACAAAAGAAACCAAGGGAAACCTAACAAACTAACTGTAGGAATGATTGGACAATATGCTCATGAACATGATGACCCATCTGAAGTGTCAGATAGTGTGGATTCAGATATGGATATTACTGAGCCAGATACTGGATATGATATAAGTAATACTTATGGCTCAAATGAAACTTTGAGTTCTTCTGAAAATTATGATACAGAGATGAGTAATGAACCAGAGCATAACTCAGACTCAGATTTGGATATTGTTAATGGTATAAAGTCATCTGAAGAAGAAACCAATAATATTTTTGTGTCTGACAATGATTCAATCAATATTATAGATTCATCTGAAGAAGAAAATGGCAACACAACAGATTCAGACAATGACTCAGTTATTATGGTGCAGTGACATTTCGACCCACTTTGGGACATTTCTGCCCAAAATATTTCACCCCATGTTGGAAAAATAACAAGAAAAAACATGTAATTTTCAATTGCAGTTACACACACATATATATATATATATATATATATAAATCATTCAAAAAATTTGAAACATTTTCATATTACCAGTTTTCTTTTTTTCAAAAGTATATTTTACTATTTTTTGCAATTTCCTTTTCCTGTTGTGAAAAAAGTAGAGGGTATATTTGTTTTCTTGCATTTCATCCTAGTTTTGATAGAAACCACAGCATGAATTTGAAAAATTGTTGGAAGTGTGGATTGAGGTTCCACTGGACTCAAAGAAAATTCAGATGCAAGTTGTGCAGACATTTTTATCATGCAAAATGTTCAAAAAGTAAGTGTATTCTATTAAACTTTCCAATGTTTAATGCTATATCATTTATATATTAAGATACAGATTATTGCTCTGATTGCCATGATGTCAGGAGAAGACAATTATTTATTAAATTGAAGAAAATAGATAATTATCATCAGAGTGAAATTCTTCAAGAAAGTGATATTGATATGGAATCTTCAATGGATTATGCAAGTGAAAGCAACACAAATCAGGTAATTTCAATGCTTAAAAAATATTAATATCTCACTCTAAATTATTTTTGACAGCTGAGACTCTCTTTTGACTTTAATTCAACTGAATCATCAAATATTGAAAAAGAGGCGAATCTTCCTGATAATAGGCAAGATATGAGAGATATGAAAGTTGACATCAGTGATGAAACTTCATTTGAGATGGATCAGCAGTGTAACATTATGGAAACTGAAACAGATGAATTCAAAATTGTTGTTGGTGGAAGTACCAAAGGTAAAGACTTACTTCTACACAAAAATTGTTCATATTCCATGAAAAGAAAAACTGAGAGTTCAATTACCTGGAGATGTACTCAAAGATATGCTAAAAATCCTTGTCCTGCATACATAATACAAAAAGGATCAAATTTCATTGTAAAAAATGGAAACCATCTTCATAAGTTGTATAAAAATCTGGAAAATGTTCTTCAATCAAGAATGGATTTGAAAGAAATGGCAAATTGTGACAATGACAAAACTGGTAAAAGAATAGCAGAAGATATCATTCTTAAATTTAAAGATAATATTGAAGACTTACCAGAATTAGAATCACTAAGAAGAAAAGCTTCCAGATATAAAGAGAATGGTTCAGACAGAAAACGTCCACAACAGAAAATGTCCACAAAAGACAGAAAACGTCCACAAAATTAAAACAATGAAAAAATAGGTGAAAAAATCAAAAAAAAACCTTTTTCTTTTGAAAACTTTATAGAAAAGTGTTAATTTTATATGTATAATTAATTATATTTTCAAAAAAAGGTGACTTTGATAGTTAAACTAACCCTGACAGAAAACGTCCACAAAGAGACAGAAAACGTCCACAAAGAGACAGAAAATGTCCACAAAGAGACAGAAAACGTCCACAAAGGGACAGAAAACGTCCACAAAGTGACAGAAAATGCCCACAAAAAAACAAAATATTTACAAAGTGATAAAAAGCTTTTAGATATCTCTTCATAGTAGTAAAAAGATTTTTAATTCACTCTTTTGATAAAATAAAAAAATTTATGATCCCCAGCAAAAACAGGTATTGTTGGAAATCTTCTGCTTTGAAAATAGAAAAGATCAACTTCCTTTTCTATTTTCACTCAGCAGAGGTAAGAAGGAATTTTAATGAAAAGTGTTTTTTTAAGGTTAAAATGGAGTATATGTTCAAAAGCAGTCAACGATTTATTTAACATAAATTTATACTACCTTTTTTGCCTAATGTGGTGTATTTAAATTTTTTTTTTGACTATTGTACAAACCTTTAATTACAAAGCATGATTTGTCAATAAAATTGACTGTTTGATTTCTCTTATTGAATAATGTATATACTATAGATAATTGCTAATTTCTGGTATTTTGTTAATATAAATTATTTTCCAAGTTTTCTAGAAAACTATCCCAAGTTTAAAAACATGGATAATACATGTTATATTTGTCAAGATGAATTCATTGAAAACCAAATCAAAGGCAAATGTTGTCTTTGCTTTAAAAACTGTCATATTAAGTGTTTTAAAGGTATGAAATATCCAAAGTTTGATTTTGTCAGTTATTAATTTTTTTTCAGATGCAACCAGCACTTTGCCATTATGTTTGATGTGTTATCAATGTACACATACATTCGTCAGCTATATTCTACAATAGAGAAGTAGTATTGAACCAGTATTGTACTATGCAGATAGCACTGATAAAGATAAGCAGTAGTGACCTAGTTTCGCATAGGGCAGTGCATACACATTATGCAGTAATAAAACCTATTGAATTATATAAAGAATATTTGCTATTTGCAACCTAGCATTAATATTACAATTTATTAATCCATAAATTTATGATTTCGAACTAAAACTAGTTCAATTAATTATCAATTATGCTTAAATTCTAAGGTTAGATTATATTCACTATTCAACAGTATTGTATACACAATACTGTTCTTTTTCACATGCATTAATCAGATATACTTCCTCCTTATATGCTGATGCTAAATTTACTAACTCAATCAATTGAATATCATTATTAAGGTAGAATATAAAAACGGTCAAATATACAATCTACATGTTTTCTTGATTGTTGGACTTGTCCTACTAAAATTGTTACATCTTATGCAACTCTCCAACCTTCGAAATTCAACTATTATTTAGAAGAGGAAAACAATAAAAACATGACCATATTTACAACTTTTCTTTGTCTTCAAATGTTACTTTTGTTTTTGTGAACATTGAAATTTGTGAACTATCAACCCTTAAAAGAGTATATAAACCCTACGAAATTAACAGTTGATAGTTCAGTTTTCTAATCGTCAGCTAGTTGTTTAAACTAGCTTGTTTAGAACTAGAAGCTCATTTTACTCAATACATATTCTTTGGACGAAATACTGGTGTTTTGTTAATCAATTTCTACCGAAATTGCCTTTGTTAGACTATTTGTGGACGAACTTTAAAGGTTCTATTTGGACCAGTACTTTGGCAAGTTGGTAAATGATTGGAAAGGACGATTACAGTTGTGACGAACCAGAAATTCCTACAATTACAATACAACAAAGTACAAATATGGCGCAGTCGACAGCCCACAATGCTACTTCAATGAATGTTATTTTGGTTTATGAGAATGACAAAGCCAGAGCCAAGGAAGTAGATGAGTATCTTTCAAAAATTAATGAATTAATGTTGAGAATTAAAAGTAGTGGAGCCAAAGTTGATGGTAATAGCTTTTTAAAGTACCATTTGATGACTGGGGCAGCTACAATTCCTGAAGGTATGGTTAATCCTGATCCTACTCAACCAGAATTCAGTTATAATGGCATTCAAGATAATGCTTTGGAAAAGACAATTGCAAGTCTTCTAATTGATGCTAATGAGAAACCTAATACTACTTTGCTGAGACCCTATTCTGGTAGCAAAGATACTTGGGCCTTTAAGAGGAACTTTCAAACAGCTTGTGAATTAAACCTTTGGGATACAGAAGAGAAAAGAGTTCGAATGCTGAGAAAATACACTACTGGAAGAGCCAGAGATGTTATTGAAAGTTTACCCTCCATGGCAAATGAAAATGAAATTTGGGATGCATTGGATGAAGAATTTAATCCAGATCCTATGGCTTACAAAAAAGAAATTGATAGATTGAGACAGTTCAATGATGAAACTGTCCAAAGTTTTGTTAGAAGAAGTAAAGAACTTGTGGAAAAATTCCTACCATTCAATACTACTGAAATGGTTTGTGTTACTGAAAGAGTTAGAGAACTTCAACTGTTAACTGTATTCAGGAATGGTCTTAAAGGAAAAATTGTTAATCATGTGGAAAAAGATGGAAAGATTAACTCAGTTAATCAGTATATTAAATTGGCAAAAAGAGCAGAAATATTTTTTGATAATGCAAGAAAAGAAAGCGAAAATGAATTCAAACAGTACAAAAGGAGATTTGACAACAATCAGAGTAACTCAAATCAAAATGAACATACATTTAAACCTTTTTCTCAAAATAGATTTCAACAACAAAGAAATGGAAATGCAGGAAATAATGAAAAAGGCAGCTTTAACAGACTAATACATGTTGGACCTGATGAACCTAATGAAACTGAAATTTCTAAAGGAAGAATGGCAATATTTAATCTCAAAGAAGAGAAAATCGCACATTTTAAGTGTACTTCTTTGGTAAAAGGCAGAAAAGATTTCCAATTTCGAATGAAAAATCATAATGGAAGAGAGGTTATTGCTTTATGTGATTCAGGAGCACTTTTGTCATTTATTACAGAAAAAGAAATCAGGTTAATGGATTCTAAATTCATCAAGAAAGAAACTACTGGCTTACCAATCATCACTTCAGCAGAGGGAAATGCTTTAAAGACAAAAGGAAAAACAAAACTGAATATTCAATTTAATGGAAGAATTATGGAACAAGAATTCTTTATTATGGAAAAACTAGATATGGCTATAATACTTGGTTGTGATTTCTTAGAAAATGCTGGAGCTCTTATTGATTTTGCAACAAAACAAGTTTCTCTTCCATTCTTTATCAGAAAAGGACAACCAGTTAGAAAGTTTTTGCAATATAACGAAAATCACCAAACAAAATTTGGAAAACAAGGCAGTGTAAAAAAAGTAACTGTTGGAATGATGGGACAGTATTTTGAAGATTCTGACACTCCATCTGAAGTTTTTGATACTCCATCTGAAGTTTCAGATAGTGTGGACTCAGAAATGGAAGTTACTGATCCAGATACTGGCTATGATACAAGCAACACTCATGGTTCAAGCATAGTTTATGAGGGATTCAATGGTTTTGATTCAAATAGCAATTATGGCACAGATGAAAGTTCCAGTACTTCTGAAAATGATTGTTATAGACTCATACCATTCCATTACTTTGGCTATGGAATGCTGTTGTTTTAATTTTTCGTATTCCCATTGATGTCACCATTTCTGTAAAGATTTCCCCAAGAAAATTCCTTCCTTGATCTGTGAGAATTTCTTCTGGGATACCAAATATTGGGAAATAGTTGAAAAACAAATGTTTAGAAATTTCCTCAGCTGTTTGAGTTTTTAGAGGGAATATGTTGGTAAATCTGGACATGTGGTCTATAATGACAAGTATATACTTGTAAGAATCATGTCCAGTCAGAGGTCCCATTATGTCCATAGCTATTCTTTGCATTGGTAAAGTTGGGTGAGGTGTTTCAACCAACAGATGTTTGTTGCCTGGTGCTCTTAATTGCTCACAAAATTCACAACTCTTTATGTGATCTTTAATTGTTTTCTTTAGCTTTGGGTGCCAGAAAGCTTGCTCCAAAGTGTGAATTGTTATGTCTACACCATAGTGCTCAAATAGTTGATGTTGATGAATTTGTCCAAGTAAGTTGGTTAGAGTTGATAGTGGAATTACAAGTAGTGGTTGACAGCCATTTAGATACCATACAAGGTCTTCTTTTACAAACATAGATTCAATAAAGTTTCCATATTCATTCAAAGACCCATTATCAATGTTTTCTCCTTCCAATTTGTCTACAACTTTCATTAGTGGAGTATCTAATACTTGTTCTCTATAGAAGTTTATTTCAACTGGTGTGATTTTTAGTTTCATAATCTGGGCTTGGATTTCAGTTATGTCTTCATCATAATCATTGTCTAGATTGTCATCTAAACAATCATCTAATTCTTCTAAGTCCTCTGTATCAATATAAAAGCATTTAAGCATATCCTTTCTTTCTGCTAATTGGGGAACTGTATTGCCATTTTGTTTTTCTTCATTTAATCTTTCCTTAAGTAAATTACGAAAATCAATTACTTCATCAGTTTCACCAATTCTTGATATCCAGTCTGCTCTATTAGTTCTTCCTGGTATGTATATTATTTCAAAATCCATATCCATAAGTGCCATCACCCATTTAACAGTACTTGTATTCAGTTTGTTTTGTACAAATGTTTGTACCAAATTTTGGTGATCAGTGTAGAGAAAAAATTTCTTATACTGTAGATAATGGGAGAATTTTTGTACTGCCCAATATACTGCAAAAGCCTCTTTTTGATAAGCTGCATATCTTAGTTGTGTATTGATTAGGAGCTTGGAAGCAAAAGAAATTGGTTTTCTTATTTTCTTTCCATCTTCTTCCCATTCTTGTTCTAGAACTGCACCAACTGCATAATTAGAAGCATCTGTTGTTAAATAGAATGATTTAGTAAAGTCTGGCAGTTGAAGGATTGGGGGCTCTGTCATTGCATTCCTTAGTGTTTCATAAGCTTCCTCTGCTTTTTTTGTCCATTTCAGTTTTTCTGTCTTTTGGTGTACTTTTAATAATTCTCTCAAAGGTTTTGTGATTTTTGCAAAATCTTTAACAAATCTTCTATAATAACCACAAAATGCCACAAAACTCAACAGAGTATTTGCAAACATAGGTAATTTGGCATCTTTTATTTTTTGAATCTTTTCAGGATCAGTTTCAATGCCATTCTGTGTAATTCTATGACCAAGGAATTGAACTGATTCTTGTAAGAATGCACATTTGCTCAGTTTAATTCTGAAGTCTTTTTCCTTGATTCTTTCCATAAGTTTCTGTAGAGCTACAAAGTGTTCTTCCAATGTTTTGGTAAAAACTATAATATCATCCATATAATTAATGCAGAAGTTTTCCAATCCATTAATAACAAAATTTGCCATGATATAGCTGAAGTGTGAAGGTGCAAGTATTAACCAAAAAGGAAGTGATTTTGTAATTGGTAAAATGAAACACAATCATTCTCCATTGAAAAATGCAGAAAAGCAGATTATAATTAGAAAAGATATCAAAGAGAAGTGCCTTAGTGATAATAAATCATCTGGAAAAAGGATTGCAGAAGACACTCTTTTAAAATATCCATTTGGGAATTTACACAACTGCAAAGAAGTAGGCAACTATAAGAGGCTAAAAAATAGACCAGCTGAGCCTGATGATGTCAACTTTCAACTTGATTTGACTTTTATACCATTGGAATTTCTAAAGAAAGATATTTATTTAAATAATCAAAGAATATTAGTATTTGCAACTGACCATCAGTTAAATCTTTTGAGTAAGGCTAAAATATGGTATGTGGATGGTACTTTTAAAATTGCCAAGGATCCATTTGTTCAAATGTTTTCAATACATGGATTCTTAAAGAAAAATGGAGAGTTGAAGCAGGTGCCATTGCTTTTTTCATTCTTAACTTCAAAAAAGAAAAAAGCTTATAAATTACTTTTCAAGGTAAGTTATACTTTTAAATACTTAAATCAATGATAGTTTGTGTATTTAGGCTGTAAATGAATTAACTGGTGACATCTCTGTTCAAAAAATTGTTTTGGACTATGAGAAGGCCATTTGGAAAAGTATCAGAGATACATGGCCAGATGTTACAATGGTTGGTTGTTGTTTTCATTGGTCACAAGCCATTTTTAGAAAAATTCAGGTTAGAAATAATACTAATAAATGTAAAAATTTAATCCAAGTATATTATTCTACTTTTAGGATCTGGGTTACAGCCCAGAATTTAAAAAGAGAGAAGGAGAATGGCAATCAATGAAAATGATTATGGCTTTGCCCTACCTTCCTCATACTTTGATTGCAAATCAATTTTACAAAATAAAAAGTGAGCTGGCTGAAAGAAATAAGCTTGGAGATTTATTAGAATATGTGGAGGATAATTGGATAAAAAATAGCTTTTGGCCTCCAGAAACTTGGTCTGTGTTTAACCAATCAATCCGCACTAATAATGACTTGGAAGGATTCCATAATAGACTCAATAAAAACATGGGAATAAACTCATCATTTTACACAATTATAGATGAACTAAAGAGAGAGGCTGACTTAATATCTGTCTATGAAAAATTATTAAGTGAGAAGAAGATATTGAGAATGCAAAAAAAAGTCTACACAGAAATTCAAAAGGAACTGTTTTCCATTTGGGAAAACTTCAAAGTTGGTGACATCACAGCAAGTCAACTTGTTGAGATGTGTTCTGCTTTATATTATTAACTATGTGCAGTATTGATTCAACAGTATTAAAAATATCAAAAATGTTCAAGTCATTTGAAAAATTATGTTCTTAAATAAACTTTTTTACTTGCAATTTCATGGTTTTCATTTTCTCAGATCATTAGTATTTAATCAATTAAGAAAAATATATTAATTCATTTCATCTTCTCTATTCTTATTTAATTATTTTTATAATACTATGTGGACATTTACTGTTCATTTGTGGACATTTTCTGTCCATCTGTGGACGTTTTCTGTCAATTGTGGACGTTTTCTGTTGTGGACGTTTTCTGTTGTGGACGTTTTCTGTTGCCCCCAAAGAGAATAGAAGACCAAAGCATCCTAGAGATTTACACTTTGAAATAAATCTAGATGAAATTCCAATGGATTTCTTATTGAAAGATATAAAAGAAAAGAAAAATCGATGTATTATATTTGGTACAAATCATCAAATAGAATTACTTGAATGTTGTAAAATTTGGTTCATTGATGCAACTTTTAAAGTTGTTAGAGATCCATTTTATCAACTCTTTTCAATTCATGGATTCTTGAAAAAACATGATGAATATCAGCAGGTTCCATTGATTTATGTTCTGATGAGTAGCAAAAAGAAAAACTGCTATATTGCTGTTCTTCAGGTTTGAAATTTTTCAATATGATATTCACTTTTAATTTAACTCCTTATAAATGAACACAGGAGATAAGAAAATTACTGAATGATAAAACACCCAGGAAATGTGTTCTTGATTTTGAAAAGGCTATATGGATGGCACTTAAAGACCAGTTTCCTAATTCTGACCTTCAAGGATGCTCTTTTCATTTCAAGCAAGCAATTTTGAGAA